>OX465264.1:2041353-2130252 GCA_949987775.1 Aproaerema taeniolella | reverse complement strand
TATGGTTTCTGCATCCATATCCATGTGGCCCAACATGCAAATCGTCTCGCCCTTGTTTCCTACTTTAGCATTAAAGTCCCCCATGACAACGGTGAATTGGGTCTTGGTGGTTGTGTGTATGGCCTTCGTAATGTCTGTCGTACTAGATCTATAATATAGCGACGTTTAGATAGTACACACGGCAGCACATCAGGCTATACGTATATTGACCTTATTGTAATGGGGGTGATTGTTGCTCATGTCGAGGTTATTCTAAGATCCGTATTACAGAACGCGACTCGGATTCTGATCTATACTTAAGTAGCAGTCGTCTTTGTCATTTTGATAGTGAGAGAGAGACAATCAATACTTAAGCATAAATCAAGGCTTGAGTAACCTCCTATAATACTGTCCCGTACTGATACTATGCTATAGAATGAAAGATCGGACCGAGATATATATAACTATATTTTTTTAAGGTCGAAATAGCAATATTTATCAAATTTGTTCAGCATTTAACAGTTATATTATATGCTATGCATACAGGGGGTGATATGCTTTAAAAAAACACATTATATTTAGCTCATCTTTGTGGTTATATGCTGATAGGCATTGTTGGGATTGAATTCGGTTGATTATGCAAATTTATATTTAACGAGAAATCGCTTTTAAAATTAACATTGCCTGCCCCGAGTGATTACAAGACGGGTTATCTGTTAAGCATGTTTATTTACAGAAAATCTATGTTTTACATTTTACTAATTATACTTACTGATTAAGTGTCATCCAAGACTTATCAAGATAGATGACATCATCGTAAACAAATTAGTCCATAATATGAAGACATTTCTATATTTAGCCTTGATTATTGAACTCTTTTATTCAAAACCAACTCAAAATTTCCAATACAATGTCCAAACCACATATTTTGACTTTTGACAGGGCTTTAGGTAAATCATTTTCAACCTCTCGGGTGGTAAATCAGTCCATGAAACACAACTTTCCCAAGGAACAAAGGTCGAAGTATGAAAAAAAAAATTGACTTCCCATACAAAATGCGCTATCAGCTGACGCAGTTCATTGGTCTCGTCTTGACAATATTTCACATGAAAATGTTTTTGGTGAGATAAATACTGGCGATGTTTCCGCGCTGGATGGCCAGCGACATTGGGCGTTTTTCCACTTAACGGCACGGCACCGGCGCCTGTAACGGCCCGCAAAAATGTATGAAAATATACTTATGGCATGTTTTTTCACATTGACCAAAACGGCGATGATTTTCAACAGTGCCGTCGCCGGCGCTGTGACACCAAGCTTTCCAGTCGCTGCTGGCTGACAAACCGTCAAGTGGAAAAACGCCCATTTGCTGAGCTCTAGACACGGGGGTCACAGCTTCTTCTTATCGTGTGTGGCAAACTTGACTAAACCTGGGGGTCTATTGACTACCCTATGATACTGAATCAGGCTGCTAAAGACAGAAGCGTTGTCCAGAATCCTAGAGGGAATCACACTTTTCATTATCGCGAAAAAACATTTTAAGATAAAAATGAGTCGATGTCATGTAATGCGATAACCTTGCTGAAGTCATCGTCATACATATAGATAAATAACGGTGACCTCTGCCTCGGTGGCTGAGTCGGTTAATTACATCATAAGTGACTCATCTCGCTATTTATTCTAATATCTGTGACATAGTTCTGTAAACGAGACGCTAACATTTAATATAACTTGCGTTACGATGGTAATAGGGGTAATATTTTGGCTATTTCATTACTGCATCCTTCCACGCTGGACTGAGAATGAAATTAAAACTTAGAATTTGCCAGCTGCCAACTCTTCCTAGGCATACTGTAAGAGTCAGTAATTGAGACATGAGGTTATTGTTGTATCATGAGCGAAAGGCTGACAACCTATCACCACTATAGGTACTCGTGTTCATTCTAAGAACACCCTGTATATTGACATGTCAGGGGCTGCCTAGAGGCTGGCGAAACAGTCGCCCACGTAATCCTGGAATGCAAGGGAGTAGCGGACCAACGGGAAAAAATCCTACCAGAAATTAGGTCGCTTCGTGAAGCCTGTGAATTCCCCAGGAGGATTCTGAGCTTTGGTCGGAGCTGAGGTGGCTGGAGTAGCCGCCGACCCACACGCATAAAGGGCCATCTTAGAGCCTAAATGCGGAAACGGGAGCCCTTATCAACTATCAACTAACTTGACATGTCAAACGTGGCGTTACAGTGGTCGCCTTACATCCCTAGCCTACCCCGATGGGGATATTAGACGTGAGTGTGTGTATGTATTACTGCAGGAAAAACATCCTTTTTTTTAGTACTACAGGGCTTTAGGTATCTCTCTTTCAACCTCTCGGGTAGTTTATCAGTCTAAAAAACTGAACAACTTTCCCAAGGAACACAGGTCAAATTACGAAAAAAAAAATTGAGTTCCCATACACATCATTAGCATATAAGCGCATTTTGTATGGGAGATCAAACATTTTTTTTTCGTATTTTGACCTATGTTCCTTGGGAAAGTTGTTCAGTTTCACGGACTGATTAACCACCCGAGAGGTTGAAAGAGAGATACCTAAAGCCCTGTATAGTGATAGTTCTTACGGTGGACGGTTATACTTTCTGATACCAACTTACTTAAGCCCTATCAGGCTAGCATGGGCAATTAAGCAAAATAAAAAATATGCCAAAATTTGTAGCTTTTTAATTGCTAATTATTTGCCAAAACAACGATTTTTTTGCTCAAGCCGATCGCGAGAAATCGCAAATTATGCTACCTTGATATAAACGTAGCAGAATATCTCAATAAATTGCATACTTTTCTCTTGACCATGACAGTAGATTTTGTTGCTAATTAGTTGCGATAAGTGAGAAATAGCGGAAAATTCAAAAAAATTTTTTTTTTAATTTTTCCGCTCCATGCTACCTTGAAACCCGTTTTTCCTTGAATAATGAGTGCTCCCAATTTGTTGCTGACTGAGAGAGTACTCAGTTACTCCTAAATAACCAGCAACAAAATAGTTGAAACCGATCAGCCGATTTTTTAATTTTTTTTCGATTTTCCTGGTCCTTGCTATCTTGAATACAGTTTTTCCTCGAAAGTAGAGTGCTCTGATTTTGTTGCTGACCGAGAAAGTACTCAGTTACTCCTAAAGAACCAGCAACAAAATAGTTGAAACCGATCAGCCGATTTTTTAATTTTTTTTCGATTTTCCTGTTCCTTGCTATCTTGAATACAGTTTTTCCTCGAAAGTAAAGTGCTCTGATTTTGTTGCTGACCGAGAAAGTACTCAGTTACTCCTATAGAACCAGCAACAAAATAGTTGAAACCGATCAGCCGATTTTTTAAATTTTTTTCGATTTTTCTGTTCCTTGCTATCTTGAATACAGTTTTTCCTCGAAAGTGAAGTGCTCTGATTTTGTTGCTGACCGAGAAAGTACTCAGTTACTCCTAAAGAACCAGCAACAAAATAGTTGAAACCGATCAGCCGATTTTTTCGTCTATTAGTTATTTCTTGATACTTATTCATTTCGGCGATAGTCATGAGTTACTGTCATTAATCTACACTTCATATTTTTTCGTAAAATCTGGTGAGTAATTTTGTCTTCCTCTTATCTTGACAGAGAGTTCCATATGGCTATTTTAATGTTTTTCTATGCTTGTGCCGTTTTTATGGTTGTTTCATTATTTTCCCAATTTTAATAAGTAATATTAAGTCGACAATAATTTTTCTCTTTATATTTATGTTTCGAGTACAGTTTATATCAATTTTTAAAAATCATGGTATTGAAAGATTAGTTGCTACTCTTCAATCGGGAAATTTTGTAGTTGAACTGAGGCTTGATCTCTAAATACTCCAGTTAATATGCCGGACTACAAACGATCACGCCACTACTGCATGATACTGTCCATAAAAATTAAAACTTTTTTTTGAAATCACTAGATTACAATGAGTAAAGAGACTTTGGGAATGAAAAATTGTTGATTAAAATATAATTTTTATAGGCTGAATTAAATAACCCGGGAATTTTTTTTATGAAATTGTATAACGTTTCATGAGACAAATAATACAAATTAAATTATTAAAGTAATAAATTCGTGGCAAACATGTAAATCAATAATTTATGCAATTTTAATAGATAATTATTCTTAAACTTAAACTAATAAATCAGAAAAAAATTCTCAAATTTATTAATAGATTATGCTTTTTCCATTAATTACTATCAAAAAGTCATTCCGGGAACGCTCGTCATGTGCGGGACCGTTCCCGGACATAACCGTTCCCGGAATGACGTTTTCATATGCAATTGCGTAAAAAATCAGTAATAGTCACAAAATCGGGATTTTTCGAAGCTAATATAGGAAGAGGTCATAATAACCTTTAAGAAATATTGTATTCAAAGTCATTAACTTTTTTTTTCTTCGAATTATTGGCGTTCTCGGAATGACGGTGAGTTGATGTACGAAGCTAAAATCTCACATAAAATTGTATTTATCCTTAATTAAGGGCCGATCGGTACCAATTATTTTGTTGCTGGTTCATTATGAGTAACTGAGTACTCTCTTAGTCAGCAACAAATTGAGAGCACTCATTATTCCAGGAAAAACCAATTTCAAGATAGCAAGGACCAGGAAAATCGAAAAAATTTTTTAAAATCGGCTGATCGGTTTCAACTAATTTGTTGCTGGTTTTTTAGGAGTAACTGAGTACTCTCTCGGTCAGCAACAAAATCAGAGCACTGTACTTTCGAGGAAAAACTGTATTCAAGATAGCAAGGACCAGGAAAATCGAAAAAAAATTAAAAAATCGCCTGATTGGTTTCAACTATTTTGTTGCTGGTTCTTTAGGAGTAACTGAGTACTCTTTCAGTCAGCAACAAATTGAGAGCACTCATTATTCCACGAAAAACCGTTTTCAAGATAGCATGGACCGGAAAAATTGAAAAAAATGTTAAAAATCGGCCGATCGGTTTCAACTATTTTGTTGCTGGTTTTTTAGGAGTAACTTAGTACTTTCTCGGTCAGCAACAAAATCAGAGCACTCTACTTTCGAGGAAAAACTGTATTCAAGATAGCAAGGACCAGGAAAATCGAAAAATTTTTTGAAAATCGGCTGATCGGTTTCAACTATTTTGTTGCTGGTTCTTTAAGAGTAACTGAGTACTTTCTCGGTCAGCAACAAAATCAGAGCACTTTACTTTCGAGGAAAAACTGTATTCAAGATAGCAAAGAACAGGAAAATCGAAAAAAATTTAAAAAATCGGCTGATCGGTTTCAACTATTTTGTTGCTGGTTCTTTAGGAGTAACTGAGTACTTTCTCGGTCTGCAACAAAATCAGAGCACTCTCCTTTCGAGGAAAAACTGTATTCAAGATAGCAAGGACCAGGAAAATCGAAAAAAATTAAAAAATCGGCTGATCGGTTTCAACTATTTTGTTGCTGGTTCTTTAGGAGTAACTGAGTACTCTCTCAGTCAGCAACAAATTGAGAGCACTCATTATTCAAGGAAAAACGGGTTTCAAGGTAGCATGGAGCGGAAAAATTAAAAAATATTTATTTTTGAATTTTCCGCTTTTTCTCACTTAACGCAACTAATTAGCAACAAAATCTACTGTCATGGTCAAGAGAAAAGTATGCAATTTATTGAGATACTCTGCTACGTTTATATCAAGGTAGCATAATTTGCGATTTCTCGCGATCGGCTTGAGCAAAAAAATCGTTATTTTGGCAAATAATTAGCAATTAAAAAGCTACAAATTTTGGCATATTTTTTTTTTAATTTTGCTAAATTGCCCATGCTAGCCTGATAGGGCTACTTACTTTCTAGTACCGAGTTTTTAAACTTCCTAAGTCAAATTACAATATTACTGGTTTTCCAAGTTACGGTAACATAAACACATTAATTTTAAAAGTAATAATAGCTCAGTCTGTGGGGAAATGCAAAGGCCTTTGCATTGCAAAAGGTGGCGTAGAAAATGTTTTGACACAATATTGTTAAGGTATGGCAGGTTAATAAAAATCCAAAGCCGCCATCTTGAATTAAAGGTGCTAAAATTAGGTATATTTTAAATAACTTCTCAATTGTTTACTAAATCACAAAAGTGTCTATAAAGGGTTCAAAGAAGACAAAATTGCCTACATTTTTTGCATACATGATTATTCTGTAAGTCTTAAAGGTAAAAAGTTACAAGCGACGGAAATAATAATATTTACAAAAATCTAATATATAAAATGGTAAACTGACTGGGGGATACACAACGCACAGCCCAAACCGCTGGACTTACGGACTTGAAATTTTGCGCATAGAAACCTTATGTAGTGTAGACATCCACTAAGGAGCGATTTTTGGAAATTCCACCCCTAAGGGGGTTAAATAGGGGATGGAAGTTTGTATGAAAGTCCGTGAATTTTGAAGTTAGGATCTTAGAACTTCGTATGTAGGCTGATGATTAAAAAATAATGAACACGTGTATCAGCGATTTTGGAAATTCTACCCCTAAGGAGATTAAGGGGGTTAACTGACTGACATATCAATGCACAGCCCAAACCGCTGGGTCTAGAGACTCCGAATTTAGCTTGTAACTTTTTACCTATAAGACTTACAGAATAATCATGTATGCAAAAAATGTAGGCAATTTTGTCTTCTTTGAACCCTTCATAGACACTTTTGTGATTTAGTAAACAATTGAGAAGTTATTTAAAATATACCTAATTTTGGCACCTTTAATTCAAGATGGCGGCTAACGCCTGGGTCCTCCAAGGTCGAGAACTTAGATTTTTATTAACCTGCCATACCTAAACAATATTGTGTCAAAACATTTTCTACGCCACCTTTTGCAATGCAAAACTACCTACAGACTGGGCTATAAGGGGTAAGGGGTAATCTGTGACCCCCATTACCTATTTTTCGTTCAATGCAAGTTACAAATCTGTTCCTCTGAACATTCTAGCCATTTATAAACATAACAAATGATTTATCGTAAAGGACACATTTCAGGGTCAAGTTATGTTGAGTAATGGTAGTGGTTAAGTGACGTCATTCCATAGTGTTATTTAGACTCATTTGAGTCGAAAAATTAATAGCAGTGGTAGTATAAGTTCGTTTATTTATTACTGTTTCCGCTTGTGACCTTTTTCCCGTGGGAATTTTAAAAAACCTATGTGTTATTCTAAATAATGTAGTAAGTTATGTCACTGGCAATTTACAAATAATTTTAGGGAAACAACATGTTCGGCGCGAGTGGGACTTGAACCCACGACCCCAGGATTAGATCTCCTAGTGCTCTAACCAACTGAGCTATCGTGCCCTCAAGTCAAGTCAAGAAATTTCTCAATCCCTTTCTAAGCTCATTACGTAAAAATAATATCTAATCAATCATTTAGTTGGGGCACGGGCCTCCCTCAATAACAAGAGGGGTAAATGCCATACTCACCACGCTCGGCAAACGGGTTGGCGGGAGGCCCGTGCAGTGGGGACGGACGTATATGGGCTGATGAAGATGAAGAATCATTTAGTTCACAATATTTTAATGAAACATTAAGCTATGGTTACGGGAAGCAATATAAACGAATGCACTTTCACATCCTTACTAAAATTATAAAAGTGAATGTGTGTTTTTGAGTTTAATTGTATGTCTTGACCCACTGTCGTAATGAAGCAACATGTTTTTATATCGATCAACATGTTTTTATAGAAGGATAGCTGGAGGACTAGGCTAATTTTCCACTAGAACAACGTCGCGGGCGGAAAGTTTATATTATTTTGTTACAACCTGCCCCATGTGCTCTGCCCAGCCTTTAAAAGACGTTTAAAATGCGCACGAAGGAGGCAGATAATGGCCGATTTGTGCCACAAAAACTAACTCTTCCTTTTGCTGGCATTCCTTAAACTGGTTTCGGTTTTTGGCAGACTTGTAGCTGTTTCAACAGATTATATACTAGCTGTTTGTATACTTGACTGTATGCGAGTTTATTAGTATTCTTCGAAGGCTTCAGTCTTGGCTGGATGTTTGCGGTTTTGTTTGACTTTTGAGCTTCATTTGAAGTAAATAGCGCGGAACGCTTTTGTAACTTTGGGGGCTGCTTTTGAAGTCGATATATTTTTAAAATGCAAGATATGTATTTGATCGTAGTGCTTGCAACAATACTTACTGAAATATCATTCTCAGTCTAAGTTAGAATCCCGTAAGAACCCATTTAAAACTTGTAAAATAGAATAATTTAAACTTTTTCTTTAATATATTTACCTTCCTATTTACATAGAATATTATGAATGGAAAAGGCGCAGTAGAGATATCTGTGGAAGAAAAGAAGGGAGACCTTTGCCCTGAAATAGAACACATTAGGCTAAATAAGATAATTAGATTACAAACTATTTTTTGAACTGCTTAATTACTTATTTCGTCTCTATTTTTCCAGGTACATTTCTAACAGCTTTTCACCATGACATACAAAGTGATTATCCCGATGCAATCTGCATTGGATTTAAGGTTAGTCTTTCGTCAAATGCCATTACACGAAGATATTGACATATTCTAATTCAGCCAACCCCTCAGCAATCCGCGTAAACCGAAAGTAGTGAAGGAAGAGCTTTTCCTTGCGGTTGTACCTTGTAGGTCAGAGAAAAAAGGTTGACGTTAATCGTGTTCTATCCTTATAGTGTTGGTATAATCAAGTATGTGGCAAACTTGAGTAACCCTGGTGTCAGAGTTAAACCGCCAAATGGACTCTGACTTAGTTTTACGACTGTCGACTTTAGTCATGTGCTAGGCACGGAATGGGTGTTTTTTGGTTACATAGTGCAACGCAATTCAAAAAACTGATGGTAACTAAATCAGGGGATACAGTTTATGTTGCCGCTATACATATCTATTATCCACATCCACAACTCTATTACTTATACAATTCGATAGCTAAAAAATAAAAATAAAATTACGGGATAGGTTGACTGTGATGTGACGTAACGCGCGTATTCTTTTAAAACACACGGCGTGTCCTCGTCCCAGCCAAACACCGATTTTTCTTTTTCTTATCCTGGACATCACGTTCAACAAAACTGTAACGTTGTCGTTTCATAATGTTATTAAATAAAATGTGCCACGAATCCTACACCGAGGTCCTTGTTCCCGTTTTATTTTCGCATCCAACTCGAATTTCTGCGACACGCATTCACTGTCGTTTGGCAACGCACCAAATACATCTAAGGTTTGAGCATTTTGCAGTGAAAACAACAGTCATTTGTTAAGAATGCGTGTGAAGACTTTCTCTCCTTGAATTTCTATGTAATCTCTTCTTAAATAATTTCTACAAATATATACAGGGCTTTAGGTAAATCTCTTTCAACCTCTCAGGTGGTTTATCAGTCCTTGAAACTGAACAACTTTCCCCCATTAATAAGTAAAAAAATTTTTTGAGTTCCCACACAAACTTCATCAGTATATGTATAGCGCATTTTGTATGAGAGATCAAACATTTTTTTTTCGTATTTTGACGTTGTTCAGTTTCATGGACTGATTTAGCACCTGAGAGGTAGAAAGAAATATACCTAAAGCCCTGTATTTGATGTAATATGAGAAATTACTTTAGCCAGGTTAAAGTAAAGATTAGCGCCCAAAAGTCAAGGAACTGGCCAAAATAGAAAAAAGTGGCGGTTACTTAACCGACGAGATCTTAGCTCTTTAATGAACAGACTTCAAAAAAGAGAAGAGGTCCTCAATTAGATTATTTTTACGGTTCTTCTGGGTGAGCTTACTTGCATCCTCGACCGCATCTTCGCCCTTGTGCTAGGTTGTGGTCAAGAGCCAACCCAATATTAATGTATGAAAAACAAAGACAAAACGATAAAGTTGAAGAATTTCGGGAGAGTCAGCATATTGTAGTACTTTCTGAGTGGTAGGTCACCCTTTTAAAATGAGCATTAAAAGATTGAGATACCAAAATCAAGGCGACCGCAGCGTAGGCTGGCCCTCCAATAAATCCCAATTGTAAATATCATGGTCTGACAAAGCAGTGACGTAATGTATGGGCATCAGGTGAGTCGTGGGTGTTATTTATAGGTCCGTGTCAAGGCCTAGTCGATGACACGGAGATGACGGTTCAATGGGCAGAATTGATTGTTAAGTCACTTGGCTGGGTTTTGTAGGTAGCTTCTTAATACATACTGTATCCGACAGGGTATTTCACTGTTTTTGTGATATTGATGCAACCTAACCGGCTTTTTGCCGTGTGGTGATCGGTTAAGAATAACAACACCCCATCTCTATTCGTGGGTGTCGTAAGAGGCGACTAAGGAAACATTAATGAGACCTGCCTCCTATCCATCCATCTTAGGCAACGACCTCAATTTGTTTTTAATCTGAGGTGGCGTCCTATGGTCTCATGGTAGGCTCTGTGAATGGCCGTCTGGTTCGCGACCACCCTCCTACCGAAGTCCGTGTGTTCCGTCGGTGCGTGGGAGTACCAGTACCTTAATGGATTTTTTTGGGTTAACTCGCTCCATCGTCGATCATACCTATGACCTTGGTAAAGATTGAGGTCAAGAGTTAACGCATCTCATAATAAAAAAAAACAGGTCTCACCTAACATAACCTATAAGTTGTCCTAATGTCATACAAGCTGTCCTTTAAAGTTTCGTGGAATTGTAATTTTACTGGGCAAATGTTAATGTTTTGGGAGGGTATAATTTCACTAGTGTAATCGTAATGTTACGATTTTCCCCATTTTCCGGTGACAGACAGATCCTGCACGAACATCTTCGACGATAGGCCCGAAGCCAGTTCTACCTACTTTTGAATAGAAGTCTATATGATTCCAGAATAGCAACCTTTGCAATTCTTTTAGGATTCTGATTTCTCAAACACTAATAAAGGTGATAGCCCAGTTGGTAATGAGCCAGACTTGTAATCCGAAGGGCGCGGGTTCAAATCCTGGTGCGGGCCTGTACCACTAAATTCATCTTTTCGGATCTATGTACGGATTTCTAATTATCACTTGCTCAACGGTGAAGGAAAACATCGTGATGAAACCCGCCCGTCCAAGAAAATTCATTTTCGAAAAACGAGCGGTCCACCAACCCGCATTGGGCCAGCGTGGTGGAATATAGCCTAAATCCCCTTCGTGTTTTCGAATGGAGGCCCATGCCCCTCGATGGGGACTTATATGGGCTGGTAAGAAGAATAAAGATAAAAACTCAGTAGCAATATCTCGGCAATAAAAAACAACTATAAGTGACCCAAATCTTTAAAGATAAAACAGAAATCTGGTCGCTTATCTCCATAACAATATAATCTGTGTTTACACTGCCGAGTTAAGAATGAACTCGTGAAAAACTATGTCAGATAAGTAGAGATCGGATATTCGGATGCATATTTACCTAAAGTTCAAATGTTGGCTGATATGGAAAGCACTTTTTTATTAGAAAAATTCCGTTATTCCGGGATCAATATTAAAATTAACTCTACGTTGCGGGATTAACAAATTGAAGTGTATATTCCGTGAAATGTAATAAAAAGGATTTGTGTCGTAAATGCAGTTGCCTTGTTAATAATAAAATTCCGTTTTACCAATTTTATTGTCAACCAGCTTTCCACTCGGGACTTTGTCCCGTCGGAATTTGTGAAAATTATGTAGCCCATGAGTCAATCCAGGGTGTCAGCTACCTCCATACTAATTTTTTTCAAAATTGGTAAAGCCGTTTGAGCGTAAAAGAGGAACAAACATCTATACATACAAACTTTCGCGTTTATAATATTAGTGGGATAAGATTACTACAAATTACTACTACTAATAAAAATAACCGTATTAAGTTTTTGTAAGTGTCAAAATGGATCAGGGAATATAAGTATTTTGTAAGTGTGCGAGTGAGACAAAAAGATACCTGTCAATGCGAAATTACCGATCCAATACAAATACAACTACAGTTTTTGCCCTGTTTGCTATGCTTTCGTGTGTGTTCGTCAAGTTTTTGTCTCCTTTCTTAAAGTACTTGGCTATTAAACAACGGTTTCCGATTTGTATTGAGATTTGGATTTTGTTTTACTTGGAACGACACCTTGTGCCACGAACCCCGGATTTTCCGATTGACTGCCGAAATCACTGGTTCTAGAAGCATGCAATTTGGCCTCGGAATTAACTTTGGCAAACACTAAGAAAGAATTTTCCGAAATTCACACGGTTAACCTAGTGTTAATAACGCTTGCCTGTAAATAAATTCAGTGCGGGTAGACTTTTTTTTCCTCGTGAACGAAGTCGCGGGTAGAAAGCTAGAAATCGACCAATTGAATTTACCTAAAGTTAAAATTTAACGTAAAGTTAATATGTATGCGATTAGTTATAAAATTCCGGAATCCCGGAATTTCATATTAAATAAAATTATTCTAAGAAGCCGCTTCCATACACTGTTAGCAAAAATTCACTTTAGGTAAATATGCATCCGAATATCCGATCTCTACAGATAAGTCAACTGATAGTTGTAGGTTTATACTACGCTTGAAGATAGTTCATTCAATAGCTAAACCACATGAGGCCTGCGCTTGAATAAAAAAAACCCTACACAATCAAAAACACTATTATAGACGCTAAAAGACCCACACTAAGGTTTCCCTTGTGTCGTGGGTTCCTTAGAACATACACAAAGACATACAGGAACAACCAAGATAAGAGAACAAACATCTGCTTTTTACACAAATGTTTTCTCCGACTAAAAATCGAACACAGGACCCGTCGATCAAGGCAGCGCCACTGCTACTCGACCAAACCGGCTGTCTATTTTACAAGTTTGTACCTATTTTACATACACATAAGTCCATATAGGAGTAGGGCTGAGAGGCTGAAACACACTTAAAAGGTCTGGGAACCCTGGAACCCGTTGACCCACAAAAGAATCAAAAATAGGCATGTGACGTCATGCCCATTCTTTAGGGAATAGGCGCAAAGTTAAAAATGCTAATGTAATTCACTACTTTGGCTTTAATTTAAGTAACATCCTGCATGTTCTATTGAATGATATTTTTGACTTTGGTGTATGACTTTTTTGACAAGAGAGATAACTCTCGTATTGCGTCTCACTCTATGTTGATGAAATGCCGACTCTTGATAGCTCTACTATCAATATTAATTGATAATTTTTGTTCAAAAAAAACCGTCGCTCAATGTTTTAGATCACAGTAAATTGAAATTTCATAATTGCGACACGGGCAGTTTTGCATCAATCTGGTTACTCGATGCGTGTCCTAACCAAATTCCAAATTCAAATCTTGCCTGCCAGCATTACTCTACTACGCCATTTTTTCATCGAAACCTTTCGCGCGTAAACTTTTCGGCCACAAAAAAGGTTCGCTATTTTACCGCGTAAAATGCCATTGTCTGGTCACTGACCTTGTTGTCTTTCGAGGCACGTCTTAGCTACTTCCCCCTGTATTACCTCATCGTGCTACGAATAGGCGTAATGATAGACGAAATGTGTTTTTAAGTAAGTTAATTTTTTTTCTTGAGGGAACTTATTGAGGTTCGTGTGGAAACTCGCATTTTGAAGTTGCCTCAACTAAGGAAAAATCACTATGTAAGTACTAAACTGTACCTAACAATGTTGTTATTCGTCATGTATGTTACTATGGTCTACATTTGGCCGGTTTTGTCTTCTGCCTTTCCAACAAAGATCTTATATGTGGATTAGCTATTATAGTTCTTATTAGCAGCAGTTTTCCGCATAGAGCCGGTCGATTAACGATAGAATGGCGACGCAGTGGCGACAGGCGACCGTTATGGGGTTTATTGCAATATCAGGGGAAATTCCTTCCTGATTTCATTGCGAGTTTGATTGCTTTGGGGAGTGCATCGCTAAGGGTCGTTTTAGAACCATTGGAATTTTAAAGATGGAAAAAATCTATTATTTGGGTCATCTTTGCTAGTTGGATTCCCGGTGATGTTGAAGCAATCGTATTTTGTGTAAAAGTAGATACTTATTTGTTTTCGAATGAGTCTGCGTCTCCAGAGTCAAAGTCAAGAATAGCTTAATTTCATAGAACATTAAGAATTGTACTTAAAATAAATCAAAAGTATTGAATTACATTAGCATTTTTAACCAGAGACCAAATTAAATAATATAAAGTTTGAAAATATGCATAACACTTATACGTTTCGTTGGGTTGTTTTTGTCTTAAAGTTTCGTTTAACTGTTACTATAAATACTACCTCTCTCTTTCTGCGACTTCGTTCGTGTTTTATGTATATGCATACATATAAAATACATATATGCAGTTCGTGTCTTGTCTATGTCTACGTGAGAAGGAAATGTCGTTCCATCTGACATGTCTGTTTTAATCAGGGTTGCCAACTTTTTTTCCAGTGGTACTTACATGGTTTTCTCAGTGTTTAAACTTAGCATAGGTATTATTATTCTTACAACTTAATTTTAAGCTTGCCGTAAGTTACCTATAATTGTATAGGCTTTGAATTTTTATATTTAAAATGTTTGGTTATTTTTTTAGGTTACTCTGTTGGTAACCTAATCCGTACTATTATTATAAATGCGAAAGTAGCTCTGTCTGTCTGTCAGTCTTTTACGCCTAAACTACTGGACCGATTTTGATGAAATTTGGTACAGAGATAGATTAAAGCCTGGGAAAGGACATAGGCTACATTTTATCCCACGGTTGGGCACGATATACCCTGTAGTGCACGCGGGCGGAGCCGCTGGCGGAAAGCAAGTAAATACAATAAAACAATAAGATGAAGAATACTTACTTTAAAAAAAATATTTGTGAAAATTTGTTAGTTGCACACTAACACATTAAAAAGACAATTTTTTTCATATTTTGACCTACGAGTATGTTCCTTGGGCAAAGTTGTTCAGTTTTGTGGGCTGATTCAAATCCTTAATTTTCGATAGTTTAAAGTCACCTAAAATATGTCCCCACCGAGGGGCACGGACCTCCCTTCGAACCATTACATACCTTTATTTTTATATTTTTAAATAATAACGTGTTTGACAAGCTGCATAGTAGGTAACCCTAGTGTATAATTGAATTAATCAATGGAAGACTTGGCTTGAGCTGAGCGGCGAAGCGGGCGGGCGGTCGTCGGCTGTCTATAATCATTAACGAGCTGAATGGTGGTAAGGTTGGTTTTGTTTGCAGGATTCATAGGTAATAGATAGGTTTTGTCACTTAAAGGCCTTTGCTTTGCCGTGAGGCGGCAAGCTTATAATATAATAAACAAGTAGAACAAGGAAAAATTTGTAAATTTGAACTTGACTTCTGATCTCACCTGCGATTCGTTCAACAAACCAGGATTTTTTTTTGAAGTGAAAACTTCTTTAGCGGCGTTGTGCGCTTTTTGGGATGGGTAAAAAATGTTAAACTCGCGTCAGGACACGTGACCTGATCGAAAATTCGTAGACCGCAAGGAAGTAATATACAGGGCGAAAAAAACCTCCTAGCTATATTCAAAACCTTCTAGCTATATTCAAAATCCTGAACCAGTATCACTTACAGAACACTTTTTTTTATCGGTGGGATTTTTTTCCTAAATGTAGACACCACTCGGGTGCCTGGTGTAGGAGTAATGACTACGTTTAGGCAAGAAATGAACTATTCCCATTGAAAAAAAAAAAATTTTTTTCATAAATGTGTTCTTTGAGTGATACTGGTTCAGGATTTTTCATTAGCTAGGTTTTTTATCACCGTGTATATGTTCAAGTTTTCACTTCTGCCGGCACTCCCGGAGTGCAACCCGTCGTTGGTTTTTTAAATGAACATCAAACTTAGTGCAGATGAAACAAACACACAAAGTATAGTTCTTAATGTCTCTCGGGAAACAGTGTCTGCCTCGTTCTTGTCTTTTGAAAATCAATTTACTTATTCGTAATACGAAATTTTTCGAATTACGATAATAAGAAAACAGAAGCACTGTATGCTAAGTCAGATTGCTCTATGACTGATAGAGCCTCCGTTCTATGCGGTATTTAAATTCCCTATGGTATTTTCCCGTGTGTGTCTGTCTGCGGCATCGTAGCTCCTAAACGAATGTGCCGAATTCGTTACTGTTTTTTTTTAGAGCTGTGGTAGTCGAGATAGTTTTTAGAGCTATATTTGGTAAAAAAATGTTTAGCCGTTTAAGAGTTATAACTTTATAAGCGATTAATATCGGGGATATTACAAATTTTTAATTTTAGTTATTTGTAATTTCATAAATGAATAGTTTTTTTTGGTGATCAGTTAAAAACAATCCTTATGCTTTCCGTCCACGTGGACTACAGGTTATATCGTTCCCAGCTGTGGGACAATTGTAGGCTATCCCAAGGTCTATCTCTGTACCAAATTACAACAAAATCGGTTCTGTAGTTTAAGCGTGAAAGCGTAACAGACAGACAGAGTTACTTTCGCATTTTTTTTTAAATTATAAGATGGGTTAACTCTTGACCTTAATCTTGACCATAAAGGTCAACGATGAGGTCGACGATGTAGTAGAGTAGTTTATTCCATAACAATTACAATTGTGTTAACCCGAGCGAGTTAATCCAGAAAATGCCTATAAAGGCACTGGTACTCCCACGCACCGACGGAACACAGCAAACTGTTTGGCGTCGGACTTCGGTAGAGGGTGGTCGCGAACCAGATGGCCCTTTACAGAGCCTATCACACCGCATAAGACCATAAGGACGACACCTCAGATTCAGAAAAAAATGAAGTGTCGTTGTTTGGGATGGATTACTAGGAGGCAGGTCTCATTTGTGTTTCCTTAGTCGCCTCTTACGACACCCACAGAAAGAGATGAGGTGGTGTTATTCTCTACCGAACACCACACGCCATTTATAATATTACTAAGGATTGTATATTAACATCATCATCTCGAACCACCTCCCGGGACCTCAGAACGAGTGTCGTATTGTTGTAAAAGGTGTGAAAAGTCTCAAGCTTCTTACTAACACAATGGTAAGTGTAGATTGACCTTGATGTCAGACATTACTATAGAAAACATTCGTATTGTTGTGTCTTGTGGTTCCCGTGATTATTTGATTACCTATTTTGTGATTTGTCTTTTATTATAAACACAATAGTTTCGGCCCGCGTGGTAGTATTCTGCAAAATGCTAGTAACCACACAGACAGTCTACTTAAATATTATTTTAATAAGGGCTTGCGGCTTGCGCCTTAGTCAAAAAACCTATTTATTTTATGAGTAATAATAGGAAAAAATCATGAAATTCGTGTGACGTAATTATCCATAAATAACGTCACACGAATTTCATGATTTTTTGAGCCCCTCCCCCTACTTGTCACAGCTGGTCACATTTTTAAGACTGCCCCCTCCCTAGCGTGACGTCACATATTTTGCATATTTTCCATTTTCATAGAGTTGTTATTTTTTTTGGGGAACTCAAAACTCATCGTCTCAACCAAAGTAAAAACGTAAAGAGTTCTTGGGACTGAGGAGTTTATTAAGTTTGTCGTTAATAGTTAACACGTTTTGATACTCTTAACACATTTTGAAATGTGACGTCACGAAACTTATGACCCCCTCCCACCCCCTTGTCACACTTTGTCGACCCCCTCCCCACCCCTTAACGTGTGACGTAATTTATGGATGGTCCCTTAGCGTGTGCACATTAACCAAAAGGAGAAAGAGCCATTACTCTTTTTTCATAATCATAATCATTTATTCGTGAAAAAAATTGTTACATGCGATGTTCTTGTTAAATAAAATTACATTCCTCATTATTTACCATATTGGCGTACGAATCATACAATGTATCATAATAATATTTTTGGTTTATATGATGCAGTTTTTTTGTTTGAAAGCTAATGTACCTAATCGAGATGGTTCTTAGCTGTGTTTTATTAAAATTGGTTCAGCCATTTGAAAGTTATAAGTAATCGAAAGTCGAGGGTGATAAATCTTAATGTCGAGGTGATGATTTTTTAAATTGTATAGTTATTACCGTGGATAATTGTTAGTTTCATCATGTTTAGTTTAATCATGTTGCGTTATCCATAGCAACATTTAATCCTTTTCTCAGACGGCATAAATATCGACTCGTGCGCCGAGAAACGTTAAAAAGTAAGATAAATGACATCACCGTCTCCCTGCAGATTGTGGACCGGTTCCGCCGTTTAGATACCGTTCAGTGCGTTCCGGTTTGGTTAGTTAGACGGTTAAACCTAGGGCAGGGTGGTGAAGAGATAAGTGATTAAATAATTTTGCTTGCTTAAAATAATTGATTTTGTATATCCCCCAACACTTAGGGCCTTACTACACAAACAAACTAAAACTTATTAAAACTAAAAATTATTGGTAGTTTTTTTTAATTTATTATAAGATGGGTTAACTCTTGACCTCAATCTTGACCATAAGGTCAAAGATGAGGTCGACGATGGAGCGAGTTAACCCAGAAAAAGCCTATAAAGGCACTGGTACTCCCACGCACCGACGGAACACAGCAAGCTGTTTGGCGTCGGACTTCGGTAAGAGGGTGGTCGCGAACCAGACGGCCCTTTACAGAGCCTACCACACCGCATGAAACCATAAGACGACACCTCAGATTCAGAAAAAAATGAAGTGTCGTTGCCTGGGATGGATTACTAGGAGGCAGGTCTCATTTGTGTTTCCTTAGTCGCCTCTTACGACACCCACGGAAAGAGATGGGGTGGTGTTATTCTCAACCGATCACCACACGGCTAAACGTAATTCGTTCGATATTCCTTCGCCTTTCCCAAAAAGGGTAAATTAAGGGGTCTTTGGCGGGAACTCTGCGTGAGCGGTTGCTTTGTCGATTGAATTTTCGTTTTCTGCGTGAAAAAGTTTTTTAATGTGTAATAGTTATATAGCCCGCGAAAACTAGAAAAAATAGTGTCAGAAAACGAAATAAATCGTTTAGTTCCAAAATTTTCAGGATTATGTAGAGGGAGGTCCCCTAAACATTGTCTAGTAAAGTCCCATCGATTTTAGGTGCCGCTAGGGGTGGCAGGGAGGAATAAAGGTCCCTTTTTTCAGTTTTTTGCTCATAACTTGAAAACGGTCTACTTTAGGGACTACACTTCCAGGTATTAAAGCTCATTAAATTTCCTATAACTTTGTCATTCTAAAATTTTCTGTAAGTTGCGTGGTTTTAAAATTACACCCTTGCCAACGTGTGTAAACGAATGTAACGATTTCAATGCGGTTATTTATGAATAATTAATAACTCTAAAATTGATGTCAAATATATAACACATCTTTTTTGTGGAGGTTAGTAAGCAATTTAGTTTTAAATGAATACATTACTACTCCGTCGCTCGTTCGTAGAATAAACGTGTTCCGTAAGAGTTTCTGTAAAAAAGATAGCGAATTTTTTTCCTTGTTACAATTACTGGAAAGCCACTATTATCTAATTTAAAGTAATTTATCTCACACTCAATCTATAATAACATAATAAGATACGTGCTTAATCCTAACATCTTAGATGAGATAGAAAATAGTAGTAATTTTGCAATAATTGCAATTGGTTGCTGAACCGAAGTCAACGAACTTCTTTAGCTTGAATAAAAGAATTTATTATTATTGTTTTAAAATTAAACAACAAATCATAACAAGTTTAAGATGCTCTGCCTACCTCGTCAGGGATCATAGGCGTGATTGCATGTATGTATGTCAGTCATAACAATATGTAAATGTAAAATAACCGGAAAATAAATACTTAAACAAGTTGTTGATTAAGAGGATCGTCTCAGCGTTTTTTTCCCATACAAACGGCGTCAATGGATTCCATCCCCTAAACGTCAACGGATCCCTGTGAAATTTTGGTATAGTATCAGCAACACCAGAAACTAGATCCGTACGTTTTGATTTTTGTGATATTTTTAGTAGACAAAAAGAAATTTTAGACTAAAAGTCAGCATTTTTCGCCAAAAAAATTCCCTTTATTCTCATTTGTCCTGTTGAGTTGTCCTGTTGACCGAGCAAATGGGACTAACATTTCCCAGTTCTTAACATTTAAGAGGTGACTGTTGAAAAAGTAAGAAAAATTTTGGAAAAAAACAAAACGCACAAACCTCGTTTATACGCTTACGAATCGATAGAGAACGTACGATTTAATTAAGTTTTTGGGGTAGGAATTTATTGACGCCTGAATTCATAATTTTGGAAATAAAACTCGGCATTTTGCCGGAAAGCTGCAATTGTTAACTGAGATGCTCCTCTTAATGTCATTCACTAAGTAAATAATAGAAATGTTTGTCAGGATGAAAAGTAAGCGACTTAATAGTCTGCTATACACTTTCAAGGCCTTTAATGATATGGATATGAAATGCTTTCTTAAATGTTTTTTAAATAAAATAAAAACATTATATTTACTGTTTATTGTACACAATATACATACAAAAATAAACATACAAAAGAGAGACGACACAACAGGCACTGCTTATTTCTAGGTAGAAATTTCTTACAGCAGACCTAACAAGAGAGATTGGACGAAGTGAGGCGAGTACGACGTGCACAATAACGTAAAAAACAAAAAAACTGAAAATGAAACTTACATTGTGCGATACTCTCAAAATTTTTGACCAAAGATTTCCACTAGGCATCACTAGTTATCGATATTGACTCAATCGAACTACCCCTTTTAATTATTTTATAAAATAAAAAAACATTGTGCATTACTCCCAATTTCTACCAAAGATTTACACTACGACATCTCTAGTTATCGATATTTCTCAATCTAACTACCCATCGAGCCTTCTAGTTTCTCTCGATCAATAATGTATGAAGTATATAAACCTGCGATAAATCTAGTCTTCCCTTCCTTGGCTGTCTGTCCATCACATCACTTGCTTTGCCAAGCATGAGATCCATTCGATACTAATACTGTGACTTACCATCACTATCCGATTAATAAATGGCGTTGGAGTGGACTTATTGGATTTACTCAAACATACTTGTATACAGGGCTTTAGGTAAATCTCTTTCAACCTCTCGGGTAGTTAATCAGTCCATGAAACTGAACAACTTTCCCCAAGGAACACTAGGTCAAAATACGAAAAAAAATGTTGGGTTCCCATACAAACTTCACCAGCATATAGCGCATTTTGAGATCAAAATTTTTTTTTCGTATTGTGACATTATGTTCCTTGGGGAAATGGACTGATTTAGCACCTGAGAGGTTGAAAGAGATTTACCTAAAGCCCTGTATATTATTCAGGGATAGTGTAGCATTCTAATGGTGAAAGAATTTTTCAAATAGGTCCAGTAGTTTCGGAGCCTATTCAATACAAACAAACCATCAAATCTCTTTATAATTTTAGTGTAGACAACAATACCTATGAAGCTATGTAATTACGCTCCAGTTGGACGGGTCCAATCCGTCCATATTAGATACCAGTGCTAGTCGCTCCACTGTAAAATATTTATACCACATTTGGCAACTATTCGGGCTCTCCTTATTTCAAATTCATGACGTACTGGCCTTGAACTTAGAGGCAGCAAACACCGCAAACATGCAGGATAATTTGGAATACATTGTAAAAAATATGTCTAATGGCATTTCGATGATCTGAAAACATGGCATATGAAGCATATAGCAAAAGAGACACAGGTCAACCGTTTTCAGTCAAATGAAATTCCCCTCTGTCACGCTCAAACAGCTGGATCATACATAATTTTCCCTAATTCCCCCGGGATCGTTCAGTCTCGGGCGGAAATTTAGTACCTTATAAAATACGGAGTATAAAGCACAAAGGTCTTAGTACCGACTTACTTTTTAAACTTTTACCAAAATCGCTTGTTTTGCTTTGAATTCTTACATAAAGCTTTTTTCTTTCGTTCGTTTTCCAATTTCATCACCCTTGCTTCTAGGGATTGCGAGAAGAATTTTGACGTAGTGCTGTAATGCCCTACGGCAGACGCCTTTTTTTCTTTGTGGTTGCGAAACTTGGTTGCGTCACGCCCGGAGGAGGGTTGTAAAGTCACATGTTTTGGGTGTATGTTAACTTTTCCGTATAAAATTAATCCACGTTCATAAAAACATAGACCCGTATTACAGAAGGAGACTCAAGTCTTGATCTATACTTAAGTATTGATTGTCTCTTTCTCTCACTATTAAAATCATAAAGACGATTGCTACTCAAGTATAGATCCGAGTCGTCACGTTCTGTAATACGGTTTTAACCGTGTGGTGATCGGTTGAGAATAACACCACCCCATCTCTTTCCGTGGGTGTCGTAAGAGGCGACTTAGGAAACACAAATGAGACCTGCCTCCTAGTAATCCATCCCAGGCAACGACACTTCATTTTTTTCTGAATCTGAGGTGTCGTCCTATGGTCTCATGCGGTGTGGTAGGCTCTGTAAAGGGCCGTCTGGTTCGCGACCACCCTCCTACCGAAGTCCGACGCCAAACAGCTTGCTGTGTTCCGTCGGTGCGTGGGAGTACCAGTGCCTTTATAGGCATTTTCTGGCTTAACTCGCTCCATCGTCGTTCTCATCTTTAACCTTATGGTCAAGATTGAGGTCAAGAGTTAACCCATCTTATAATATAATAATAAAAAAAAAACGGACCTTAGTTGTTTTTATCTCCGCGCATTACTAATACATTATTACTATTATTTATTCTGTGTTACTACACAGCCATCTTTGGTAGTTCCCATACCCGTCATTCTTCGACTGCTACAGTCACTATTTTATACACGAGTCTGTTATGTGTCCCCGGAGCCTTGTAAGGCTGAATCTGTGTCACACAGCCTGCGACCTTTGGCAAGGATTCGACGTGAATTGGGAAAATAAAAGAGGGATTTAGTTTTGAAATTGTGCTGCGGAGAATTTCTATTTGATACTGTAGAATTTTTCCCAACTGTTAACAAGTCGGAGGCCATTTAGCGGTGTGAAAACTCTGACACCAGGGTTAGTCAAGTTCGCCACACATTTGAGTTTACCTAGACGATAATAGAAGAAGGAATTTTTCCCAAGCTTTCATCTGTCGAAAGAAGTGTGTTTGGATTGTAGCAATTTGCAATCTGTGGTATCTGCTTACCCCAATAGGACGAAGGCGTAAGCTTATGTATGTATGTATTACATAGTTCCAATATAGTTGAAATCGTACATCTAATACAGTTAAAATTGAAAGACTCCCTTTCAGCTTGGTCAAATATCCTTTCGTATCGTATGTATGTCTGTTCGGCTGCTCTTATCTACAGGTCGCATTACTCAACTGTTTCTCGTGAAATTAAGTAAGCAGGTGCGGTAATTGTATGGAATTGTTCGGTCGAATTAGTTTTTGGAATTGAATACGTAAACAATATCATATTTCAGACATTTCTAAAAATATTGACTTGCGAGGTCGACATCTCTCAGAGTCACAAGTAAATAAATTGATAACTATGTTTTTAGCTTTTTGTATTCGATCTGGAGTATTGAATGAAATGAATAGAAACTTGTCGTAGGAATATTTAATTTAAATTTCTAATTGGCTTTAATTTCGACTTACATTCTCGCGTACCTTCTAATCTATGTCTGCTACTATAACGTTTTTAAGCAGATTAGCGAAATACTTTTAAAAAACTTAGTCACACTATTTTACAAACATCTTCATGCTTGTCACGATACCTAATGCCTTGGAAAAAAAGAACCGGTTCATAGCAATTTGAAAACTTGATGTCATCTATGTTATTCTACCGATTTAAATAATCGCGGAACCTTATACTGTTACTTACTTTGCAATGTTCTTCCGAAGCTGGTAGTGTCATACTGATGAATTTATCTTGCATTGTGAATGACGATGTATTTATTCAAAACTTTTGAATTCGATAGGTTTGCCAATGATGTTGTATTTTGTTGGTTTTTAAGGACATTTGAATTTGGACAGTTGTACATTGACCGTTTAAGAGGCGTGGTCAACTGGTCAGATTATTTTTTTGTGGTAGAACCACTCCAGTGCATCAATGCTCAGCGTTCCTTCATAATGTTTTTAAAATACATATAAACTTTGACGATATTTTTTTATCTCCGTGTAAGCCTGTAAAGATGTTTGTTAGGTTTTTAAACCTTTGGAATTCGCTGCAGTTTTCCTTATCGCTTTAAAAAATACGTAGATACTTTTAAGAATGTTTGCATTTTGTTTTTGTGAACTCTAAGTAGGTAAATCGTACTACCTCGTCCTTACACTAACAAAATGATTCCAATATTCTTTATGTCCGGCCGGCTTCGTCGAGTGGTAGTGGCGCTGCATCTTATTGATCGAAGTGCCCGGGTTCGATTCCTAGTCGGGGCAAATATTTGTATAAAAAGCAGATATTTGTTCTTGGGTTTTATGTATTCGTGTCTGCTGTTGTGCATGTTCCGTGGGACCCACAGCACAATAACACCTTAGTGTGGGCCTTTGAGTGTGTAGCATCAACAAATAATATTTAAAATAACAAAAATTCTTACAAAATAATAACTTAGTCCAGGTTGTAAAGGTGAACAACATTAAATCATAACATGAAGCTTAGTGAATACAAAGCAGTTCTGCTAACTGCGGTAACAATGGCTCGTGATAATGAAGTTGTGGCTACTTCCACTAGGGCTACCAGTTGCCATATAGCATTATATTTATCTACGCGCCGCCAAATTCGGCTATAAACCTTACACATACTTCAGTCGGCTTCCCATCAAATCAGCTGATCGCACTAGTTGTATGGAGAGGCGAAAATATTTTTCAATATTTGATTTGTGTTGTTCAGTTTCGTGGGCTGATTTAACAGCCTTGATTTTCGCTAACTAGTTTAAAGTCATTCATTTTAAAGTACAATGTGATTTTTTTACCAGCCCATATACGTCCCCACCGAGGGGCACGGGCCTCCCTTCGAAACACGAAGGGGATTCAGGCCATAGTCCACGAAGCTGGCCCAATTCGGGTTGGTGGACCGCTCGTCTTTTCTTGGACAGGCGGGTTTCATCACGATGCTTTCCTTCACCGTTGAGCAAGTGATAATTAGAAATCCGTACATATCCGAAAAGACGAATTTATTGGTACAGGCCCGCACCAGGATTTGAACCCGCAACCTTCCGATTACAAGTCTGGCTCATTACTAACTGGGCTATCACAATGTGATTGCGTTCTACGAATGCGGACGCATTTTCGGTACCAGAATCAGTTGATTAAATCATGAGCTGCGTTGCCGATCTCAGGACGCTGCTCATCTGTTAAAATGAAAACTCTATAATGAATTAATGATCTTTAGTTATGTTTCTTTATGGGGTACCTTAAGTAGGTCGTTCTGTTAAACTGTGTACGCAGCAGCCCTGTCAGTGTGTGCCCTATCTCCTGTCTCTGTGTGCATC
Source organism: Aproaerema taeniolella (assembly GCA_949987775.1). Taxonomy (NCBI): domain Eukaryota; kingdom Metazoa; phylum Arthropoda; class Insecta; order Lepidoptera; family Gelechiidae; genus Aproaerema; species Aproaerema taeniolella. Next base: position 2,104,979 of record OX465264.1, on the reverse strand, counting down.
TCGTCACGCCTCGTGGAGCGATGTCATGACCGCATCGATATTTTTACCGACATTACTTACTAAAACTGTGCTAATCGCTTTTTAAGAAATGTTTTGTAGTAGTAGGTGACAATATAGTGGCGAGGATAGAGAAAGGACTGTTGCGGTGGTTTAGACATGTGGAAAGAATTAATGAAAGAAGATTAACGAAGGAAATATAAAGTGCGAATGTAGTTGGAAGGGTCGGAAGAGGGCGCCCTAGACGAACGTAATTAGACCAAATTGGTGACGTATTGAGAAAAGGCCGTGTTAGGAGTACCCGAATCCGAAAAGCATGTATGAAGCGAATTATGAATGTAGAGGAAGCGAAAGAGATGTGTTTTGATCGTAGCAAGTGGCAATCTGTGGCCTCTGGCTACCCCAATGGGACAAAGGCGTGAGCTTATGTATGTATGTCTGTAGTAGGTTGCCACCTGCAACTGTGAAAACCCGTTGTGCCTAGTTTTGAACGTATTTGTAACGGGTTCTTGATTTTTGAAGGGACAATTGAAAATAACCGCGTGAATCTTCAACGATATACCCATTGTCCCTCTCCAGTCCTCAAGGCGTGAGGAAAAGACAAATATACACACTTTCATATGTAAATAAAGTTATTTTATTATATGTATTAATCAACCCCAGGCAACGCCACCTCAATTTGTTCTGAATCTGAGGTGGCGTCCTCTGGTCTCATGCGGTGTGGTAGGCTCTGTGAAGGGCCGTCTGGTTCCCACCGAAGTCTGACGGCAAACAGCTTGCCGTGTTCCATCATTGCGTTGGCATTTTCTGGGTTAACTCGCTCTATCGTCGACCTCATCTATGACCTTGGTCAAGATTGAGGTTAAGAGTTAACCCATCTTATAATAATTTAAAAAAAATCTGGTCGTATAACAAGGTCACATAGGTCAAAAAGCAGTCGCTCTGCTACCTGGGCCACTATTTTTGAATACCTTCGCCCCTCTTTTTTTAGTAAAATTCTAGAGTGCCCTAGACCCTATCGTTGAAGTGTAGTGATCATCAAGTTCGGAAATCAATAGGAACTTTTTTTAAATTATGCAATGGGTTAACTCTTGACCCCAATCTTGACCAACGATGGAGCGAATTAACCCAGAAAATGTCAATTAAGGCACTGCTGGATCTGCGTAAATTAATAAAATATAATCTTTCGACACGGGACAAGCGATTCGAAAATAAGGCCCTGCTTGATCTTCAAAATCCCTGATTAAAGTAAAACATATCCCACATGTAAAATAGGAACTCGGCTAGGAGGAAGAGAGATCAACTCTACCTATCACTGTGAGAATTGATACATCGCTTCCGAAAATGTTATTATAACAACGATATCCAATTCATAAATTATATTTTACAGTCATAATTAAATAAATTCATTCGATCAATATTTCTACGAAAAAATGTGAAATCTATTCACGATTTAGTGGAAAGGCGACACGCAATTGAACAATGAATCGGGCTCGGTCACGCCATTCTTGCACGTCGACAAATCCTGTTACCCCTACCATAGTATTCAAAAAACATAGTATTCAAAATACACACTTATGCTCGCGCCTAGGTTTGTTAAAGTAGGAATAGACCAGAAATTGCTGTTAAGTAGAATCCAAGCAATTAATTCTTCCGTCGTCTGTTTTTCCGAGTTCTTTAAACCCAAATGTCTTAAAGGTTTAATTGAATTGGCATCTTCTTGGTGAGCTTGCTACTTAAATACCCGATCAGCCCATACTCTACAAAGAACTTTCAAGCAGCACTTTGTATGTTCTATGAAATAAATATTTTTGACTTTGCTTCTTTTATATATTTTATATTTTAATATTGTAAATGTGAAAGTAACTCTATCTGTTTGTCCGTCTTTCACGACTAAACTACTGAAATGATTTTTATGAAATTTGGTACAGAGATAGATCAGAGCCTGGGAAAGGACATAGGCTACATTTTATCCCACAGTTGGGCACGATATAACCTGTAGTCCACGCGGACGGAAAGCTAGTATTTCATTTATGCTTATCGCATTTGGTTTTTCTTAATGTGATTTTTTTTCTTTATTGGTACCTAGTGAAGCTGCTTCTTGATCAACAGGTCGATTCGATTCCCGGTCGGGGCAAATATTTGTCTAAAAAACAGATCTTTGTTCTCAGGTCATGGGTATTCATGTCTGTCTTTGTGTATGTTCCAAGGGTCCACGATACAAGAGAAAACCTTAGTGTGAGCCTTTGAGTGTGTGGCGTTATTAATATTTCTTTAATAAATCAACTTTTTACTTGTCTAAGCAAAACCTGATAAGTCTTAAGTTGATTCAGCCTGCAATGACCAAACTGAGAAACGGTTACAAGGTAAAGATATATTAAAATCATCATTAAAGTTTATACTTTAGCTTTGCATATTCCTATTCGGAATACGCATCAAATCAGTTTATTTAAGTACCAATTACATTCTTATTTAATCGTCTTCTTCTTATCGTGTAGGTATAGTCAAGTGTGTGGCAAACTTGGCTAAACCTGGTGTCAGAGTTTTCAAACCGCACAATAGCCTCTGATTTGGTTTTAATGACTGCAGTCAATCGACAACAGCCGGGACCGATAGCTTAACGTGCCCTCCGAAGCACGGAAACGCTCGTGATAATTGCCACTTTTGGTTCCCTGCCTCTGTGTCGTTGCTTAACCTCACTGATCGGTTGGGATTGAAAATAAAGCATAAACTCCGAAAGGCACGCAATGTAACATTGACTGCATTCCTGTGCACCCTCTACGTCCTGTTGGTCGTGTTAGTATGGATGCTAAACATGTGTTTGTGGAATATAAATTAGGGTGACCGCGTTTAATGCTAGCCATCCAGACATATATGAATGTGCGACTTTTAAACGCTACAAATGAAGGAATGAACGATGAATGAATGAATGATATTAATTTGAACGTGGTATAAAAGATCTTATAGTTTAAAACATATTATTATAGTTCTTCATATTTCACCACAAAATGGCATGCAAACATTGATAAATATGCCTTTAGAAATTTAATAATAGCAGATAAAAACAGTTTTGGGGTTGAGTGGAACTGTTTCTTGGGATTGAGTGGAACAACCCTAAATTATTAATAATTAAAATTGACAAATATCACATTATACTATATTCATTAGGCGTGTGACATTACTTGAGTAACTTGATATGTGTTTGAGCATTTCTGGTGATGTATTATTTGGTGATTAGTTGATTACTCAGTGAATACATGTTATCGTATCCCTGTGTGAAAAGTAGCCTATGTCCCTTTGCATAAAAACACATAAATATTTCTCCCGCCAGCGTTGACAGCGTTGTAGCAGAATATCAGTGTTTTGTCGAAAGGCAAAACAAATGCTGAGCTACGACCATTTTGTGGCACTGTGGCACACATATAGAATAAGTAATCATTATTATTAATCTTTTTTGTATCTTTATTGTTTTGCTTTTTTTTTATTCTAGTATGTGTTTTGATTTTGTAAATAATGTGTGTGTTTAAGTGTTACAAATAAATATTTGATCTATCTTATCTATCTATCTCCCTTTTGACGTGAAGAAAGGACAAACAAACACGCTTATACGTTTATTTTATAATATTAGTTAGAATGCCTGGGGAACAACAAGTTACTTTTACCCATTCTGAAACACATTTCGTGTCCGTCTCCACCGTTTTCATAAGTGAATATAACTTTCGCTTTCAAATACCCACGCGTGGTTTGTGAAATCTGACATCTTACTTCTTTCAAGTAAAACAAAATTTATTGACTAGAATTGAAAATTCAAGTTTAGCACTTGCTCGTCTGAAAATTATAGCGCTCCATGTATCTTGAGTATGCTTTTATAGTTTCTCAAACAGGCCTCTTTTGTATGAAAAATCGTGCAATATCCCTACTAGACCGTGTTGATGTGTGTATGTGGCGAACTTGGCTAACCCTGGTGTCAGAGTTTTCAAACCGCACTATGGCCTCTGACTTGGTTAACGGCTGTAGTCAATCGATAACGGAAGGGACCGACAGCTTAACGTGCCATCCGAAGCACGGAAGCGCTCGTGATAAATTGCCACTTTGGTCACCTGTCAGGGTACGTACGTTGCTTAACCTCATTGATCGGTCGAAATCTGACATAAACAATCGAGAAACCCTGGTAGAACCTAACATCAAGAAACAACGTATCGCGTCGTACCAGGCGTGTGTATTTGGTAACAATATCCATATCAAATCAGTCTCAAACCTGACATTTTGTATCCTCCCTCAAACTTAACGAAACAAAGAACATTAAGGGTGGGAGCTACCCTCTTTTGTGAAACTTTGTTGCGTTTTGTTAATTGAAGTGATTTATAGATAGAAAGTTTCGACGAATTTTCTTTTTTGATTTGAATCCTTTTTTATCGTCCTCTGTAGACTTTTTAAAAAGTTAAAAATGGCAGAACCAATTTTGATTAAATATAGCTAAGAACCATCTCGATTATGTCAGCTTTCAAACAGAAAAAAACCGTATCGAAATCGGTCCATTCGTTTAGGAGCTACGATGCTACAGACAGCCACACACATACACAGACAGGCAGATTGGGGTGTTATAAAGGTAAAAATTTTGTAGAGGGTAAAAATGGTAGCTTATATCAATGAGGTTAACGACCTTTGCGTTAACGCGGAAGCAATGCCTATTAATGCTAGAGGTATGATCCAAAATAAGAACTCAACAAGTCTAGCGAGTACTCATACTGGTTTACTATATGGTAAGTGGTTACTTTGCGATTAGAAGGGACCTATAATCTAACCCTTCTTATCGCAAAGTTATAAAAGTAGCTGATAAAGAATAAGACAACTAGCTTCATAACAAAACATAGGAATTGAGAACTTCTTCTTTTTGGTTGAGATTGTCTTTATTGTTGTTTTTAAGTCGATTTGAAATGAAAATGCTTGTTAAATACTTCAAAGAGTTCATTCTTAAAATCTCTTTGTGCCATAAATCATTCCCTGATCCAGTCTCTAGTTTTTTATTTATTTTTTATTAAGAATGGGTTCGCTCTTGACCACAATCTAGCTCAGGGCAAAGATGCGGTCGAGGATGTAGCGAGCTCACCCAGAAGAAGCCTATTCACTCGTACTTTAAAGATATTCGGTTTGTATGAGCTCGGAAATACAGACGCCGGCAGAGAATTCCACTCCTTGGCAGTGCGCAATACAAAAGACGAAGAAAAGCGCTCAGTACGTATCCGAGGTATCTCGACAAGATAAGGGTGATACCCCGCAGTGCGTCTGGTTTCAACTTCATGTAAATGCACGCCCAATTCTTTTGGTGGAAAAATCATAAAATATTTAGAGAGAGATACATATAGGTATATTAATAATTTTCCACGTTAAAAACGTATGAGTCACCGACTTCAATCCCAACAACAGTTCGCACAAAGTAGATAACTACAGTAGAGCCGAATCCTAGTTACGTATGACAGCTCAACCACAGGTCGCTATAACCTTGTTACGTCGTCATCTTTTCAATTCAAAATTTAATAATACCATATCTCCCTAATTAATTACAAACTAAAGATATACTTATCGTAAATCTAAACTAAAAAAATTGTTTCCTAATATTAATATCATGAAATGCTCGTCATACGTTACTTTAGGATCCGGCTCTGCTGAAGTATTTTTTGCAGACTACAATGCCTATTAGCAGATATCCACAAACGAAAATGTCACTCATTTATTTAGATGATGTTCTGGTTTGTAGTATTTTTTAGTTTTTGTTGATTTTTTTAAAAGCGCTGAATATTTTTCGATATAATTTATATGGGACCACCTCTGGAGTATACTATTTCGAACAAAAAAAGAATTTTGAAAATCGGTCCATAAATGGCGGAGAAATCGGTGAACATACTTTTAAAGAATGAGGATTTGACTGTGATTTCTGAACGTCGCATACTACCACAAAGAGGCATCTGCCACAGCCATATATTGAATGTCAATGTCATCAGATTATAGTTTAAGAGTGCTTTAGAGACAGCATGAGTTGGCCTGATAACATTTTATCTACCTACACGATAAGAAATGAGGAGCATGGTTTGATAGGTCGTAAATTGATTAATTGGTTGACAGTACTGACTATTTCACAATTTCTATAAAATTCTCGTGGAAGACCTCGTTTAACCAGTTTTACAGTACACATTCTGACATCATATCCAATATTTATATCACGACTGCCCGCCAGCGCCATCTGGCGCATTCGCCACTCGTTGCCAAGGGAAACGGGGTTTAGGGACTGGTTATTGCTTCAGTAATGAACCTATTTTCGACTATTACACAGTTATTTGTTTTTATCGACATGCAATTAGAGCGAATTTAATTTTCTCTAGATTGGAGATCTGTTTTTCTGCAAAATATCTGATTAAATAGTTTTTATTAGCAGCTTTTTTATTAGGAACCTGATGGGTGACCAAAGTGGCAATTTATCACGAGTGTTTCCGTGCTTCGGAGGGCACGTTAAGCTGTCGGACGCGGCTATTGTCGATTGACTAAAGTCGATAAAACGAAGTCAGAGGCCATTGTGCGGTTTGAAAACTCTTGACACCCTAGCTTACCCAAGTTTGCCACACACATTTTTTTTATTTTATTAAAAATGGGTTCGCTCTTGACCACAATCTAGCTTAGGGCAAAGATGTGGTCGAGGATGTAGCGAGCTCACCCAGAAGAAGCCTTTCACTCGCACTTTAAAGATATTTGGGTTGTATGAACTCTGAAATACAGACGCCGGCAGGGAATTCCACTCCCTGGCAGTGCGCAACACCACACTTGACTAAATAATAAGAAGAACAAGAAGAAACAGATTTTTTGCAATACGTCTATATTTTAGAGTTCATGAAACCCGTTCATATAACCCGAATTTCTTTAAAGTTCGAGTGAATAGTCTGAACTTGCTACATCCTCGACCTCGGTCCACATCTAAGATTGTCAAGAGCGAACCAGGCAGACTAAAATGCCTGTTGCGAATCATTGAATCATTAGTGGTTAATTCTTCTAATGGATCAGTATTGTAAACATACATACATGCATGTAGCGCGACAAGATTGGAACGTTATACTACGGTGATTGATTATGATTACCCTTGATGCTTCTTGATTCACAGCCTAACTTAAGGATGGTTTAGGTGAAAAACAACATTATTAATATTATCTGAAGTTCCTAATATACAGGGCTTTAGGTATCTCTCTTTCAACCTCTCGGGTGGTTAATCAGTACATGAAACAGAACAACTTCCCCAAGGAACATAGGTCAAAATACGAAAAAAAATGTTGATCTCCCATACAAAATGCGTTATATGCTGATTAAGTTTGTATGGGAACTCAAATTTTTTTTTCGTATTTTGACCTATGTTCCTTGGGGAAGTTGTTCAGTTTCATGGACTGATTAACCACCCGAGAGGTTGAAAGAGAGATACCTAAAGCCCTGTAGAGGCAAATCTGGATTTGCTCTGTATTCGAGGGACTTTAGCTCAGGACAGCAAAGATGCCGTCGACGATGAGGCGAGTTCACTCAGAAGAAGCCTATTCACTCGAACTTTAAAGAGATTCAGTTTGTATGAGCTCGGAATAACAATTTACACAATATTCAATGAAAGCCACTCGCTTCATATGAAATGCCTCATAAAATCGTTTTATCAGTAAGTACCACACGTTAAATTGCTTTAAAAAGAAATTTCCTCTTAAATCGAGCCCAAACGGAACTTTCTTAAAATAACACTACAAGTACGAGTCTGTCATCAAATTCTTGAGCGCCAATTTGCGTTTCGAGGTCCTCTTTTATTGCTCGTTCCAGAAATTGCTTTTTATGACTACGCCATATGCCGTTAGGTCACAAGGAGGCATGACATCATTGTGTCACTCATGCTTCTGGCTCTAGTACTATTGATAATTATTCACTTCGTTGACATCATTTATTGCAGACTAGCATTCTGCTCGGGACTTCGTTCCTGTGGGAATTGGGGAAAATTATGCAGCCTATGTCCATCGGGGATAATGTAGCTTTCTAATGGTGAAAGAATTTTTCAAATCAGTCCAGTAGTTTCGGAGCCTATTCAATGCAAACAAACAAACAAAAAATCAAATCTTTTCGCCCTTTAGACTAGCTTTCCGCCCGGGATGTTGTGTCTATGTGTTAATCCAAGGTGTCAGCTACCTCCATATCAAATTTTATCAAAATTGGTCCAACCGTTTGAGCATAAAAGAGTAACAAACATCCATAAATACATTCATGCAAACTGTCGCGTTTATAATATTAGTAAGGATAAAGATAGTAAGGATGTGGACGGTCCATTCGTTAAAAGCTACAATGCCATAGACAGACACACAAATATGAACGTCAATCCTATAGTACCCCTGCACCTTTAAAGTGCAATAAATAATGAATGATTTATAAATAAATAGATATTATGTAATACACATAAGTATACTGTAGTAAATAAAGACTGAATAAGAAATACATATAAATATTGAATATAGACTAAGTAAGTAATAAATAGATAGATTTATATAATATGAATACAAAATAGCCCTCTCTGTTGCAGTGCCCTACCAGAGCGTCGCTTTTTAATAAGTACTCTGTACTATTATTAAGTGTACAAGCAAAATAAAGAATTAAAGAATTGTTTTCCGGGGGTTAATAATAACAAAATACATAAAAAATAACTTGCAAAGGTGAAAAATAAATCTTTTGTAATCTTATCGGATAACATAATTAATTTAATAGCATGCATTCCATCGATGTCATGTAATCATTAATGCAGGGAACGTCTTATCAATTTGATTTATAACTCGTTTATCGTCTTTATGTATGTTCCAAGGGACACACGACAAAAGGGAAACCAGTGTGGGCCAAGGCCACAGACAGACAGACACTCACGGCTGTAATCCCATACGATGTAGGCAGAGCATCAGAGGCTTAGAAAAACTTAATAGAACGTTTGACATAAATTCTGAGTGTTATTAGATTAAATATGATGTACAGGGACAGCACATCATGCTATCCAAAACTGTCAAATTTCTTCATAAGATTTTCTATTTTATCACCAAGTATTACAGTTTACTATCCATTGGGGAAATTTGACAGTTTGTGGTAACCTGATGTGCTGTTGACTGTACAATGGTGAAAGGTTGCGCCTTTGAGGGTGAAGCGTAAAAAAATTTAGGTTAGGTAGCCCGTGCGCTTGCAAGTACAACTTTACACTTTACTACATCCTTGTTCAATCTCTACATATTATAAAGAGGAAAGATTTGATTGTTTGTTTGTTTGCATCGAATAGGCCCCGAAACTACTGGACCGCTTTGAAAAATTATTTCACCATTAGAAAGCTACATTATCCGGGATGGACATAGGGTACATGATTTTCCCGAATTCCCACGGGAACGAAGTCCCGCGCGGGAAGCTAGTATAATAATAAAACCGTTCATTGATACACTATCTGTCCAGAGTGAATGATGTGTTTTCATTCACGTCAGTGCTGATTGATGACTGGGGCTTTTAACGCTTTCTTACGTTTAAGCTGAAAAGAAAACGGCCGACCGGTTTGGTCGAGTGGTAGTGACGCTGCCTCTTGATCGGCGGGTCCTGGGTTCGATCCCCAGTCGAGGCAAACATTTGTGTAAAAAGCAGATGTTTGTTCTCGGGTCATGGGTGTATGTGTCTGTCTTTGTGTGTTCCAAGGGACCCACAAAACAGGGGTATTATAAGTTTGATAAGTTTGAAGTATTTATATGTGTCGTCTGCCTGTGGGCATCGTAACTCCTAAACGGATGTACCGATTTCGATGCGGATTTTTGTTTGAAAGTTGACATAATCGAGATGGCTCTTAGCTATATTTAATCAAAATTGGTTCAGCCTTTTCAAAGTTATAAGCAATCGAATGTCGAGAGCGATACAACATTTTTAATTTTAGAGTAAATGAACACATGTTAAAAGTATCAAGTTCTTCAGATTACAAAAGAAAACACACACAGCATTCCGATCCCGAAGATGAAACAGACTATTATTTAATAGTTTCGCAACGCGCCCCGAATAGCGACGCGTCCAATATTTTTGGCAGCCATCAGCCGAGTAGACAAACGAATATTGTTATTTGATTAGAAATAAACATGTTAATTTATAGGCCATTTATTTTTTTATTTAATTTGTTATTTGTTTTGTAGCTGTTCATTTCAGTCACAAGACTTAGGTTCGTATTACAGAACGCGTCTCAGACCTTGGGTAGCAGTCGTTTTTGTCATTTTGATAGTGAGAGAAAAAGACAATTAATACTTAGGTTTATATCAAGAATATGTATGTATGTAAACTCTTTATTGCAAACTCTTATAGACTAATACAAAAGATACATAAATGTGCAAAGGCGGACTTATCCCTGAAGGGATCTCTTCCAGTCTACCTTAGAGATGGCAAGAGAGAAACAGATGTGGTGCGGGTTAAAACGCAATAATGTTTGCAGTACTACCAATTAATTAATAAAAAAAAAATATAAAATAAGAAACTAACATATGAAACCTATTTCTACAATATACAAACAATAATGTAATTATATGTCATAATATACACATCAATATATATAAATATATATACTAGGGTGTCCCTTATTTTTCAAAGTTTTAATTTTACAACGCATAGGCTATTATTTTATTCATTTGTACCTAAAACACCCCAAAACATTTTTTTGTATTATTCGGAATAGTGCAACCCGTGCCGACATGCGCGGGAACATATTCATACAAGTAGCATCCAAGGAGCGGCGCACGCCCGCTGTTATTGTCACTTAGTCTCGGCTCATCGGGTAATTAGCGCGCACTGTTTTATTTTTTAAAGATGTTAGTAAAACTAAGAAGCAATAAGAAAAGTATTTTCTTAATTGGTGAATTAAATCACCAAATAACGGGTGCCAAATTTCCGTCTAATCAGCAAGTTCTTGCCGTTCTGTTTTTCAACATACGCAAAGTTAAGTTGACTGTTAGTGTAAGTGCCAACCTTGTCATTCGGGAGTACATTTCATCCCGGGAAAAGGCGAGAATACATACCAGAGATTACGTGCTTTTAGAGCAAAAACTAAAAAGAGAATTGTTACTCTTTGCCTGTCGCCATCATGTTTACGAACTGGTGCTCAAAAGTGTGTTTGAATCAAAGATCCCACAAGTCACTAGCAGTTCTAATATTTTGCTGTTCAAAAAATGTAGAGACAACTGGAAAAATATTAATCCTAGCGCCATCGAACCATGCACTGAGTTTGTCCAATAAGTAACATGTTTGTGAGGCAACTATTAACGAATTGGTGACGTTTTTTAACAACGAGCTGGCAAAATCGATTGTACGATATGATTATCGAGAACTCTTCGAGCTGTCTGTTTTTTTTCTGGGTGAAGACAATAAACACAAAATAAAAATCAGACCTCCTGACACAATGGATAGCAAGAGCAATTTATTATTTAAAAATATATTTGTTGCAGTCACAGTTAAAAATGAGCGCTAAAGATAAACAACCTTTACAACATGTTTGTCTATTTGTTGTGGCAGTTTATGTTAAACCCTGGTTTGGATGCAGTTTGGCTCTAAAAGCGCGAAATCAAGATTTGTATTTTTGAAACACCTTAAAAGATTATGAAGGAGTTGACAAATTGTTTTCCGAAGCGGCTTTAAACAAGTTCAGTCAAGACTTGTTGTTCTTGTCAGAGGAAATAGCCATCCTATCAATTTTTGATGACAAAATTGATGAGCAGACCACACTCAATATTGTAGAAAACTTACAAAGAGAAAGTTTCGGTGATTCTAGAAAGAGATATGTTCCATCGAAGGAAGAGATGTGTGGCTCTTTATACGGTAGGTAGTAGTGTTTAACCCATGATTTAATTTAGGACTTATTCGTTTTATTTATACTAAAAACTACTTTGTTACCTTATTTTAGTGAAATCTCTGAGATATTTCGTTTCTGTCAAGAACAAAGATGTTTTTTTATCGAATGAAACTTGACAGCATTTTCCTTCAAGAACGTGAATCTTTGTCAAAAGAAAATGCGGCGTTCGTGGAAGCTAAACAAGAAGGTTTGAAGCTTAAAAGTAGTAAATGACACAGCTGGAAAGCTGATAAATTTATTCAAGAATTCCACGGTTTGATTACTGCAGATGAAAAAAAGCAGTTCTTATTACGCTGTGTACAAGAACATAGGAAAATGTATCCAGACTGTAAAAAAGAGACTGAAGAAAAAATATCCAAATTAATATACGTTTCATATATTTCTATATATAAAACAATGTATATTTTTTGAAAATACAATAACGGCACTATATAAGTTGTGTTTTCATCAACATTTCTGTAACGAAATGAATTTAAGTGATGATTAATGGCTACAAATTAAGAGATACTTTATGCAGCTACTAGTTTTCCGCCCGGGACTTCGTTCCCGTAGGACTTTGAGAAAATTATGTAGCCTATGTGTTATTCCAGTGTGTCAGCTACTTCCATATAAAATTTTATCAAAATCGGTCCAGCCGTTCTCGAGTTATAAATTTTCGAACAAACCCGACTTTTTGTTTTATATGCTAAGATTTTATAAAACTTTGAGCTCCCGTCGGCACGGGTTTAAATAAACTTAGGAAGTCGAAATTTTGTATTCCGGCAACTAATAGACTAATAAACACAATAAGAGGATATGCGTTTCAATAATGAGAAAAAAAATTTTTTCGTCCATATAAGGGACACCCTAATATATACTGCACAATATAATATACATAATAAATAAATCTATGTTCAGACGCAATTACCTCAAGTTACAAAGCATTAGCTATCAGGAGCCGATGGAAAACCCCAGAATTTTTTTACCGACTTCTGAAATGAAGCCAGGGAAGGAGCAGCCCTAACATGTTTAGGGAGCTGATTCCAGAGCCGTACACCTGAATTGAGTCTTCTTATGTAATACGGGCCTAAGGCTAAGAGTATTCTCATGTATAAAGTAATTTTAAAGAAATCAGCGCTAGCTTTGAAGCGCTCGTTATTTAACCGATCAGTGAGGTTAAGTAACGTACACAGAAGCAGGGAACCTGATGGGTGACCAAAGTGGCAATTTATCACGAGCGTTTCCGTGCTTCGGAGGGCACGTTAAGCTGTCGGTCCCGGCTGTTGTCGATTGACTACAGTCGTTAAAGCTAAGTCAGAGACCATTTTGCGGTTTGAAAACGCTGACACCAGGGTTAGCCAAGTTCGCCACATACTTTACTACACCTACCCGATAACAAAAAGAAAGAAATCAGAACCTATACAGAGTTTTCAAACGGTTTAAAAAAGCTAAAAACTTCTTCAAAAGCTCCTTAAATGTCCAAACTTAACTAAAAATACCACCGCTATTCGGAGCACGTTGCAAAAGACGTTAAAAGTTAATAGATACGTTTATTTACTCGCAGTGTTTACGTTTACGGGTTAATATAGATCCACATTGTGTAATATGACAGTACTGAGAATTCAGAATGCTTGCATACCACAGCGCGTGTTAACTTTATTACGGACTAGACTTCGTTATCGTGGGAATTCGGGAAAATTATGTATGTTACTACTCGTACGAGTTGATCTGGGCCGACGACATCACCTTCAATTTACGGTGTGCTAAATGATAAAATATCGAAAAAGATATACAAAGATATAGCATCTCTGTTACGGATACGTGTCTTGACTCTCTTTCGATATTTTATCATTCGCATAGAGAATCAACTCGATGACGTCGTCGGCCCTGGTCTCAAGTCTCAGGGATAAAGTAGCATTCTAATGGTGAAAGAATTTTCAAATCTGTCCAGTAGTTTCCGAGCCTATTCAATGAAAACAAACAAACAATCAAATTCCTCTTTATAATATTAGTGTAGATAATAATTGGGAGGGAGCAACTGACACATTAGAAGGCCTAAATTGCAAATATATCCAACATACTCGTAATTTTCCACGTCAAAAACGTAAGAGTCACCGACTTCAATCCCAAAAAGACAATTTTTTCGAGAGTTTCCCTCAATTTCTTCAGGATTCCACCATCAGATCCTGGTTTCCTTACCATGGGACCACCCTTGGGATACTCCCTTTCCAACAAAAAACGAATAATCAAAATCGGTTCATAAACGACGAAGTTATCCGCGGACATACATAAAAAAATATATACGGTCGAATTGAGAAACCTCCTCCTTTTTTTAAAGTCGGTGAAAAACATTGACAGGGCCAGATGAAAGGAATGATATGATAAATTAGAGATAAATTAAATAACTAAGAAGAAATATGTGAGTCATGTGAAAAAGTGCCGTCTCATGAATTTAATGATGACGAATTCAGCTATATCATACAAAGAATAGCGATGTTATGTTAAACATTAATTTTGTACTAATGTTTCCTTTTTTGTTTCAGGTAATGATGAAATAACATGTATCCATGCTAGTTGAAATCAACAGCAAACGGAAAGATTATAAGGTACTAATAATACAATTTTCCAAGGAAACTGAATAACTATATCTCTAAGAAACCCAGAAGTTTTTCTTTAACTTCCAGTCCAGCGTTGAAGCACTCAAAGATAAAAATTATTTTGCAACAAAAAAGTCTGTCACATACGGATGCGTTGACCACTGAGAAAGACTCGTAGCTTTGTATATTTCTATTTAGTTTTGATTATGCACTCGTTAAGGGAGTTATCTCGGTTTTGAATAGGTAAGTGTCTGACAATGCAACGGCCTTGTATGAAGTACTTGCAGTTGATACTCTATGCGGTTTTGTTGACTACTTTTTTACTGCTGTGATTGTGTTGGTGATTTACTATACTACACTGAATCTTTTGAATGTTAAATTTTTTATGATTTTATAACTTTCATTTTTATTGTGCATTAAGTATCATACAATCCCATTTGTGTTCCGTCGGAACACTACCTTTCTTTTCTTTCTTACCTATAGGTTTTTAACCGAGTATGTGGCGAACTTGGTGCAAGAGTTTTCAGTGGTCTCAGAATCTTAAAAGTGATGTTTTTAAAACGATTTATCCATATTTGTTTTTGTAACCTTATTTTTTTCAAAGATTTGAAGCATTCCCCAATTTAAAAAAACGTGACTCCGAATTCAGAAAAAACAGAAAAAAAATCATTAAGAAATCATCCCTATCGCCAATAAACAATCTCAACGCCCCAAAAGTCCAATAACCTTAAATAACCTTAATAATCTTGGGGTCCTTTACACCGAACCGCCCATCATGACGTCGCCAAAGATAACTGAGGTAGTTGCTCTATAAAAACAACTAGGATCCAACACATAAACACTTACTCCCCTTCGGAAAACACCCCACTGTCTGAGTGCTAGGGATGGGGTAGGGTTTTCGGATATGTTTGATGAAAATCCTAATTTTTACTAAAATCAAATGTTCGACTGTATGTATTTTTTTATGCATGTTCACCGATTTCTCCGCCATTTATGGACCGATTTTCAAAATTATTTTTTTGTTTTAAATAGTATACTCCAGAGGTTTTATTGTCACCAAGTCAGGATCTGATAATAGAATCCCATTGAAATCAATGGAAACCCTTGAATTTACAAATACAAATACAAATATACTTTATTGCACACCAACATTACAGAACATGAGACAGAGTAAAAGTTACATTATGAATTTAATTCTTTGTAAATGAATACTCAGTTGTAATGCTGAAATTTAAAGCGGGGAGCGGAAAGTTAGTGATGCAACCTTATGAGAAAGCTGAAATCTGACAACGAAAAACATTTACAGCTGATTAGTCGTAATTTGTACATAAAACCTTTAAAAAAAATCTTGTTTATTGTGGTAAAACCATCTACAGATCCAAAGCAAATCTTTTGGCCCATATTTGGAATTGTCCGATTTTTGTAAACAGGAAATTTTTTAAACGTTAACCATTTTTTTACTTCGCGAAAGCTACACTTAAAGACTTGGCTTGTATTTAGGACTTAAGAAGATGTTGGTTGTACATTACTCCTCAATAAAACGATGACGGTATATGATGATTGATGATTGCGTCCTTACCAAAAGTGATGTTGCAAACATGCAAAGTTACTTGTATAAATCTATTATTATTTAATGCTTTCTACATTTTTCTTTCAAAAAAATATTTATTTCCGGATATTTATCAGAAGTTTATTTTTCTCACATTTCTTATGTGACATCACTAGAGGCACAATTTTATAGGCATCCACCCGACAGGAAAACACGGTAAAATTAACATAGGGTCACCGTATCATGGAAATGTGTACTTTATGACCTAGGTGATAAATGTGAGTTTTATATGAGGATTAATATAGGAGGAATTGACGGGAAAGCGAGTGGTTATGAAGTTGTGATTAGTTTGAAAGATTACGTGGAATTTATAAGTGAGCGTAGAGGGAATTATACGATTGCTCATGCTACGGGTTTGAAGCAATTATCAGTTTAAGTTTGCAACAAACTTTACTAATCGGAAGTTGTAGTTTTCCAGCTGCCAAATTATTCTCGAATCTATGTGAAAGTCTCTGTCAAATATCCTTTATGTGCCATAAAATGTATAAATGTATGTGTAAATGTGTGTGTGTAGTGTAAAGGTTTTTATCTATTCCGAGTTCCATTCTCTGGGGGGACCTATCATCGCTGAAATCGATTTCGATTGATCGTACATCGCTGAATTTGGTTTGCAATAAAATATTTTTAACAAAAAAATTGACCCGCCTTCAAAAAGGGTGAAATAATTTTTTAAAAATATGTTCACGAGTAAGTAGTGGTTACGGGTAAAACAGTAAATAGGTGAATTCATAGCGGAATATGGTAAATAGAAAGGAATGTTTTTTTTTGACGTCAGGTAGGTCGAGTACGTAGCCCCAGGACACAAAGGAGCCCTAAAAAATAACTTAAAAGTCTCAGGGTACAACTTCACTTTTGCTTCGTTTACATTGATGACCTATTATCATCCACATATATGGCCGTAAATTTCAGTTTTTTTTTGACCTAAACTACTGAAGCAATTTCGATAAAAATTTTATGGGACATATCTGGAAGTAGATGCTACCGAACTAAAAAAAAATTTTTGAAATCGGTCTACAAATGACGGAGTTTTGAGGTAACAAACATTAAAAAAAAAAAACACCCGAATTGAGAACCTCCTCCTTTTTTTTGAAGTCGATTAAAAAAGCGTCGCGCGCTTGTTAGCGGCGCGTGCGATACAAATCCTGCACACACGGGTGTGCAAGAATCGCGCGAGGGTTTAAAGTCACTTGGTAAGGAAGCAATGTGTGAGGCTTGCGTAGCAGCAGAACACTCTTGAGATTCTTCAGAGGGGGTTCCTTAGGAACAACACTATGGGGAATCACTGTTTATTGAACTGTAATCACTTACCGCAAGACGTCCACTTCTGGACATTGGCCTCCCCCAAGGATCTCCATTAATAGAACATTATAAACTATAACTATTGAAACATCGAAATTAGACGTCCTAATAGCCCCAAAGGTCAAGCCGGAATGCGACACCTTCAGGATGACGGGTAGAAAGTGGGTAGTTTTAAATTCGAAAATAGAGATCCGAACCAGAGGAGTAAAAAAGCTCTACTTACTTTGTAATTACTGGATGGTGAGTTTGTTAGCCACGTTTTAGGCAAGTGTCGAAAATCTTATCATATTCAAAGGCCCAAAAAAGGTTTTCCTCATTAAGTAGGTCCCTCTTTTCCAAGACGCATGCGGCCTCATTACAAATGTATGAAAAATTCGCATATACGACATCTTAGAGGTACACACCGCACACAGTACCAAGTAAGATTATCTAGAGTGCCTTTTTCGTAGCTCTTCATTTGCATTTTTTGCTTCAAAATAACGCAATCAATTTGGATTTCCATGATCCTAAAAGTGGCACCATCTGCGTTGCGGTTGCGACGTTCTTAAATAAGTAGGTTCGTTTGCGCGACCGACAATGGAAAGTGGGAGTCGCGGAAACAACGTGACCTAATTTTATATATGCTGCGGATATGAAAACACGGAGCTCCTCTCTCTTTCTGTCTCCGCTGGATAGCTTTTGTTTCCGCTATTAAAGATTGTATCTTTCTTTGAGTTTTATTTGAAGATAGTGGTATCCATCCTTTGTAAACTAAGAATAGTTTCGCGTTGC
Organism: Aproaerema taeniolella; assembly: GCA_949987775.1. Lineage (NCBI taxonomy): Eukaryota > Metazoa > Arthropoda > Insecta > Lepidoptera > Gelechiidae > Aproaerema > Aproaerema taeniolella. The sequence goes on along the minus strand of OX465264.1, from coordinate 2,086,819 downwards.
ATTTGAATTGAAAACTAAAAATGCTGTTTTGGATATTAAGTATGTCATAAAAGTACCACTGCAGTCTCTGGATACTGTTTTTAGACAATGTTCGAAATCTCTGATGCAGAGCGAAACAGCTTTTACTTTCGTTTTAAATTTATTGCGAATTCCATACAGGTTGCTTGGCGAAAGTTCATTTGGATTACAGACTCACATATTGAAGTTTTTCGATGATACAAAGTTTTATCCTAAAAAAACACATTTGAATAAAGGAATCAATACTTCGCCTTTTCTTTTGATTCTCAGTGTTATCGTCAGTGTAATATTCGATGCCCAAGTCGTTAATCCAGAGACCAATCGAACTCTGAACCAGGACTTAGTTGACTGAAATGCACGTACTTAAGACAGTACATTTCGATTTGGTGACTCGATAATGACGATTTATCACTAGCGTTTAATGCCTCGGAGGGCATGTCAAGTCCTCACTCCCGGTTAATGCAAACTTAGACCATTTATCGGTTTGAAAACTCCGACACCAGAGCCCCTTGATTATACTTCCTACAATATTATAAATGTGAAAGTTTGTGAGAATGTATGGATGTTTGCTTCTCTTTCACGCTCAAACGGCTGGACCAATTTTGATAACATTTGGTATCGTGGTAGCTGATACCCTGGATTGACATGTAAGCTACATGTCTTACCAGCCCATATACGTCCCCACCGAGGGGCACGGGCCTCCCTTTGAAACACGAAGAGGATTTAGGCCATAGTCCACCACGCTAGCCTAATGCGGGTTGGTGGACCGCTCGTCTTTCGAAAATGAATTTTCTTGGACGGGCGGGTTTCATCACGATGTTTTCCTTCACCGTTGAGCTGGTGATAATTAGAAATCCGTACATAAATCCGAAAAGACGAATTTAGTGGTACAGGCCCGCACCAGGATTTGAACCCGCGACCTTCGGATTACAAGTCTGGCTCATTACCAACTGGGCTATCACTGCTGTAAGCTACATAATTTTCCCAAATTCCCACGGGAACGAAGCCCAAGTTTGATATCAACTAAAACTTCCATTAAACACCAAGATGACCCGGTTCTAGTTTTCCCGGGCAATCGATAGCTCTCTATCATGGGCAGCCTGCGTGAGTAATGGGTGTTTGCCTGATTTGGGACTGTGCCAACAGGCTAGGCTACACTGACAGGATCAAGTACCATTATTTAAGTCAACAGTTTACTTTGTTGATATAGGTGTTTTTGAGGGTTTAAGGACATCTGAACAGTCCGTTTGTTATTATTTTTTAACCGACTTCAAAAAAGGAGGAGGTTTCTTAATTCGACCGTATATTTTTTTATGTATGTCCGCGGATAACTTCGTCGTTTATGAACCGATTTTGATTATTTTCTTTTTGTTGGAAAGGGAGTATCCCAATGGTGGTCACATGGTAAGGAAACCAGGATCTGATGGTGGAATCCTGAAGAAATTGAGGGAAACTCTCGAAAAAATACAATTTTTGGGATTGAAGTCGGTGACTCTTACGTTTTTGACGTGGAAAATTATAAACATACATAATATTGTAACGAGTTCTTACCACCATTTTTGTTTTAAATGAGTATCAGATATTTCGGCGCAGTTGAAGAACCATGATCACGTATGAACTGGAGAACGGCGGGTAGAGTTAAAAGCTGACAAAGCGGTCTACCGTCTTTCTTGTTCGTTTCTTCTGACTAATCTCGGAACTCACTCGAAACTCGTCCTGGAATAACAAACTTACTGAATCACTTTTGTTATTGTTAACAGATGTCATAATACTAAAGATCTTTGACGAAGAGGGTCTCTGATACGACCACAAAGAAATATATTTTTCTTAGCCTGTTAGATTCAACCTCTACTCATTTCGCAAAAAAAATTGAAATTTACCAGACTTCAAATCGAACCAAAAAACTTTTTGTGTACTCAGACAAAGAAGAAACAATAAAGAAGTTTCCATAGCCAACATTATGTAGAATGTGCAACTTCCAAACGAGTATTTAGAAAAGAAGATAAATTAATCTTGAGCAAATAAATGATGAATCAACCAAACACAAAATGCACACTCTCCATTCAATTCCATTAAAACATCAAAGCTTTAAATGAAACATAAAGGTAAACCCAAAGATTTTTTATTTTAAATGGACGTCCAGATATCCATTAGAGTTGATTCATGTCATGACTGCGAAATAATTTACATAGACCTTTTAAGTTAAAATTTGTCCAGCAGTGATAGCCCAGTTGGCAATGAGCCAGACTTGTTACCGGAAGGTCGCGGGTTCAAATCCTGGTGCGGACCTGTACCACTAAATTCGTCTTTTTAGATTTATGTACGGATTTATAATTATTACTTGAAAACATCGTAAAGAAAACCGCCTGTTCAAGAAAATTCATTTTCGAAAGACGAGCGGTCCACCAACCCGCATTGGGCCAGCGTGGTGGACTATGGCCTAAATCCCCTTCGTGTTTCGAAGGGAGGCCCGTGCTCTTCGGTGGGGATGTATATGAGCTGATGACGACGAAGTTAAAATTATAGGGGGTTATTCTACCCATGAAACTAAGCTATGTTGTTTTGGAAAAGCTTTTTTTTATATATTATGAGAAAGATTAACTCTTGTCCTCAATCTTGACCAAGGTCATAGACGAGGTCGACGGTGCAGCGATTTAACCTAGAAAATGCCTATTAAGGCACTAGCACTCCCACGCACCGACGGAACACAGCAAACTGTTTGGCGTCGGATTTCGGTAGGAGAGTGGTCGCGAACCAGACGGCCCTTTACAGAGCCTACCACACCGCATTTGACCATAGGACGCCACCACAGATTCAGAGCAAATTGAGGTGCCTAATATGGATTAATAGGAGGACGGTCTTAATTTCTGTTTCCTTAGTCGCCTCTTACGACACCCACGGCAAGAGATGGGGTAGTGTTATTCTCAACCTATATCACTACACGGCATAAAAGTTCAGTTTAGTGGGCTGATTCACATCATTTAGGCCTGTATTGCAGAAGGAGACTCAAGACTTGATCTATACTTAAGTATTGATTGACTCTTTCTCTCACTATCAAAATAATAAAGACGACTGCTTAGATCAGAGTCTGAGTCGCGTTTTACGAATAGAATAGAATAGAAAAAATATTTATTTTATAGGACATTCAGGATGCCACTTAAAACAAGTCAAGATTACATAAAATACATACAAACATACATTAAACGATTTAAATACATACATACGCATTCGTTCTATTGACCCTACTGACTCTACGCCTATTCGCAAAGGTGCAGTCTTCCCCAGAGAAGAACAGGCAAGAAACTCTGAGGGTGCTGTTTTTAATAGCATTACAAATTTTCTTATTTTCTAATTTTAACTAATTCTGAAATAACTCTAGAGCTGAGCAGTCATTCCCATGGCTCCCTGTCAGTTAGGTAATCAGAAATTTTGTAATAGCCCTTTTTGCAAAGTTTTTGTTTAACCTGAAAGTCACCCGATATTAAATATGGACTTAGGTCCATATTTAATATCGGGTGACTTTTAGAAGTCACCCGATATTAAATCTGGGACCATCTCTCTCCCTCCTCTGCAAACTGGTTTGTGTATGCTAACGTCCAATCTCCAAAATGGCAATGAATACACATTATGTGCATTTATTAGAGGGCGTCTCACGCTGTTAGCTTTTGGGGTGAAGCTTGTTTGCAAGAATATGAGACGGTAAGTGCGTTGAGCGCAGTATTCAATTTGCGAAGATGATTTTGGACCTTTACAACTTTGTTCATTTAATGCAAAATAGCAAGATAAAAAAGAGTCAAGTTAAAAATAGCTTTATTTCGTAGAACATTCAGGATGTTACCTACTTAAAATAAGTCAATTAGAGTATTTTTTTACCAATCCATATATGTCCCCACCGAGGGGCATGGGCCTCCCTTCGAAACACGAAGGGGATTTAGGCCATAGTCCACTACGCTGGCTTAATGCGGATTGGTGGACCGCTCGTCTTTCGAAAAAGATTTTTTCTTGGACAGGCGGGTTTCATCATGATTAAAGTATTAAAGTAGTGAATTACATTAGCATTTTTAACTTTGCGCCTTTTCGCAAAGGGTGCAGTCAGAGCCTAATATCAGTAACTCGGGAATGTAGCCAGCGCCAGCGAAGTCTTAGTTGGGGCAACATTTTTTTACCTAAAACAGCTGATTTGTCTAAATAGTATAGATGTTTTTGTGTCTATATTTATGAATCTCCCAAGAGACTCACTGATTGCGGGCCTTTGAGTGTGGGGAATTATACCAGCCTACTTTAAGTTATTACTTATCGTATCACAAATATTGTATTTATTTAAGCATAGTTCCTTAAAGCTTATTAAGCTTCTGGTCTTTCAAATAAACCGTAAAGCATTTGACCTATAAAGTTTGGAGTGAAGAGCTAATAGGGTGTAAACGATGCAGTTGACCTTAGATTGACCCCGATCTTGGCCTTTGTAGGTCATTTGGGGAAATTGTAGGATTATTAGCCCTTTCCAACGTAATATAACTTATCATCTCGCACATTGCTTAATTCCACGCTGGACTGGGATTAAAAGAGAAACTTAGAATGTACCAGCTGCCAACTCTTACCAGGCATACTGGAGAAACCAGTAAGTGGGACGCTAAGGTTGTTGCTGTATTGTGGGCGAAAGTCTGATAACCTATCACCACTATACTCACATGCCATCTTATAACCCACAGAATGAACTTCATATGTGGCATCAAGTGGTTCCAGAACCACATGACGTTCTAAAGTGCTTTAGTGCATATGCGTAACTCGTCTTTCTCTTAATCCCAGGGCTTGAATAACCGAAAAAATATCGGTTAAAACGGTTAGCGGTATGACGTCATACCTTTAAATTTTAGGTACCCGTAAATAACGGTACCGTTATTTTCCGGTAAACTAAAAATTTCGGTAGCGAAATTATTTGGTAGCGCTAAGTAACGGTACCGTTATTTTTTGTGGTACATAAATTACTAAATAAAGGTTTTCTTTACACCCCACCGCTGCCGGCAACATCGCGCTGCCGTTTTTTCGGTATACCGATAATTTCGGTTACGGTAGCGATAAAAATAAAGGTATAATATTATAAAGATATCGGTTAAGGTATCTGTATAAAACGGTAGCGTAACCGTAATTCCTAACCGTTTTGACTCTACCTTTAAATTGATACGGTATTGAAATTTTATACCTGTACCATACCGTTATACCTTAACCGTTTTCAAGCCCTGCTTAATCCTGCTTACTCATCTGCCCCAACGGCAATCGGTTGTAGAATGGAGACCACGAATCGGCAGAGGTAGCGTAGGGGCCCTGTAACTAGGTGGGGTGACGATATTCGTAAGGTAGCGGGCAGTGGTGGAGGAGAGCTGAAGACCGAGCTCAGTGGCGTGCCATAGAGGCCTATGTCCAGCAGTGGACTGACACAGGCTGTTGATGATGTTTTGTTAACACTGGCTAGCGATTTGTTCCGTGCCTTTCACATCACCTAAAGTACTTGGCATATTTTTTTACGACATAACTCAAAAGAAACCTGAGTTTCCCCGCCAAAAGTAAAACGCTTTCTGTTGCCAACAACAGGTTTAGATAAAACACGTATAACTGAATGATAAAGTGCCAGTGAACTCTTACTATTGAATTAGTTGGCTTCAGGCCAAAACCACTACTACTTGCCTTACTGTAATGTTTAAAATATTTTAACACAGTTTACTGTAGTCCATCAAAAGGAGATTTTTCAGATTTATATGGAACTTGGGCCAGGTCTTTGTGCAGTACTCTATAAATTGTCTTTAATACTAATAATTACATTAGTACTACTTATTTTCCATAAAACACATGTGTATCAATCAAATTGTCTTTTATAGTTCAGTATTGTTTTCCTCTTGCACCACGCCGAATTATCTTCGCGACTTGACAACGATAATTTGATAAAATTAATTGATTGCTGAGTTAAGATTTCTAACAGTCCTCTATCGACGACGCTAGAACATGAAAATATATCTGCGTACTAATATTATAAACAATAAGAATAAGGCCGCCGGATTGTACACTACATCATGAACATTTGTTTTTGTTTAATGTTATGTTTTATGTTTTTTTTTGTGTGCAATAAAGAGTATTGTATTGTATTGTATTATATAAACGCGAAAGTTTGTATGGATGTTCGTTACTCTTTCACGCTCAAACTGCTGGACCAATTTTGATAAAATTTGGTTTGGAGGGAGCTGACACCCTGAATTAACACATAGGGTACATAATTTTCCCAAATTCCCTCGGGAACTAAACTAAGTCCCGGGTGGAAAGCTAGTTATTAAATAATCTACTCCACGCCTACAATGTACTGTATCACTTAAAACACAGCCCCAACTTTTGGAAATCGATTGCCTGTAAGCCCTAATATTCGAGTTTTAATCGAGTCACAAGTTTGTTACGATCGAACGGTGAGTTTGATAGAAAATCCGATGGCAAGATTGGCAAGTAAATCTCATTAGTTAGTTTAGCCGGGCTAGGTTCTAGTTAAATGGAGCTGTTAGTTTTAATGAAAAGGCTGCATAAACGCATCATCGTTGGTTCGATCGGAGACCTAACTTAGCCTTATTTACTGAGGCCAGCACATCTGGGCCCTTTTAGTAAAAAATATAATTACAATTCGGTTTGCGTCGTCATAATGACTTAGACTTTAAATAAGTTACTAAGCAACTTTCCCCTAGGAACTTGAAATTCTTAAAAAAAACACAACGGGTTGCACTCAGGGAGTGCCGGCAGAAGTGAAAACTTGAACATTAACGTTGTGCATTAATATGGAAATAAAACAAAATACACAAAAAGAGTCCGTTATTCTCTCAGGATTCGAACCCTCGACCTGTTGCTTACTATCTGGCAACTTTTCCACTCGACCTAACTGTCTACTTTCAATAGACAGTAAAATAGTAAAATAGTCTATCGGTATTTGCGCACTATGTGCGAATAATCGTTGAAATCTGTCACTGAGATAATTTTACCATAGGGCTGCTATCCGTCCGTTTTTCCACCCATACTTCAAAGTACACAACGCTGCTAAAGAAGTTTTCACTTCAAAAAAGTGGCAACCCTATCCTACGCATTTTCGATCACGGTCACGTGACATCTGACGCGAGTTCATCGCGAGTTTAACATTTTTTCCCCATACTAAAAGTGCTCAACGCCGCTAAAGAAGTTTTCACTTCAAAAAAATTATCATACAAGGGCAAACGCATTGATTGCACAAGTTGTATGGGAAGTAGACTTTTTTCATATTTCAAACTGTGTTTCTTGAGAAAAAATTTACAGTTTGGTGGTCTGATTTACATCATTAATTTTTGCTAACTATTTTAAAGTCATTCAATCAATCAATCAGTGTATTTATTGTGGAAAATATGTTTTACAACAGGTTACAATAGTTGTTCATAGTGTTCCAGCTATATCCCGCCTTTCAGGCATACAAAATAATGAAAACATATTATGGCATCTACAGAGAGTTGTCATTTAGATACTTATTTACACTACAGGGTGTTAAGTAATTCGATCTTATCCTCTCAGGTGGTGAATCAGCCCATGAAACTGAACAACTTTCCCTAAAAACAAATGCCTAAATACGAAAAAAAAAATTTGACTTCCCATACAAAATGATTTATGCAATTTGTATGGGAAGTAAAAAATTTTTTTTCATATTTCGGCATTTTTTCTTAGGGAAAGTTGTTCAGTTTCATGGGCTGATTCACCACCCGTGAGGATAAGATCGAATTACTTAACACCCTGTATAATAACATTATTTGACAAGTAGTTCATATAGAGCCTATTTTTTAAACAATTAATTAAAAAAATTATTAAGTATTCAAAATACAGTGGTATCATTAAAACCTTAATTTACTACTTACTGTATGTACTCATTTGCTTTCATCCGCTTGATAAAATCAGCCTTTTTCCAGTAATAACTTTTTAATCACTACCTATTTATAAAATTCTTTTCAAACAAATTCCAACGGAAACACACAAATAAAAACATTCACAACATCCGCATATAAAGTAGTTCTCACTCATTACTCACAAGTTCTTTTAAAGATGACATCACATGCCAGAAATACTCGATTCGTAAACAAATAGTAGTCACTAAATATAATGGAGATATTACCTAACGTGAAATTCCTAAGCCATGTCTCATCCTTGAGTAATTCGTGTATAATTATATTAACTATTTATAATTATAATAAGCTGAGTGTCTGTCTGGATGTCAGTGGGTTGTATTGTAATCGCGTTAGTATGTAATTGGGTGGAACTAGTCGTTTTCTCCTACTGCAGTTGCATAGCTACAATGTTTTTGTGTTAAGCGCTTTGAAATCAATTTCGATTTCTTTCAAACTTTAAAAATGTTAGAACGAGTCTGATTTCTTTGTCACAAGGTGTCCCACTAAACTACTAAATCATTAAGGGTGGATTGCACCACAGAAGCAGTCATAGTTAAAGTTTGTGTCAAATTTAACACTAACAGTAACCTCTGACTTTAACAGTTACAGCAAAATGCGTTGCACCAGCGAATTCGTTAGCTTTGTTAAAGTTAAAGGGGTTGCAAGTGAAATGAAGCCTGATTTACCCCAAATTCGATGCGGGTGACATTTTTAAATGGCAATACTAAACATAATCGTAAAAACCATAGACATAGTGTCACTCATAGACATAGAAATAAATTGTTAAATACCTCATGTCACTTCATTTCATTGATGTCAGCTTTGGTGAACATTTTTTCTCTATTGTAAAAAGTTTTGGATCATTATTTTATTATAACTTAAGTTTGCGTGATGGGCGCTAAAAGTGAGCGCAAAAAAAAAGATGATATTGTATATCCAGAGAGCGGCAATTCGGACTCCGATCGCGATGATTCCAATTAAGTATCAGATTACTGCTGTCAGTACCCCGAAGATGGTGGGAACTTTGAATATCTAGTGATATATGAGAGTGCAGTAAAACCAACTTAGGAAATCGTTCTTACTTCTTTTTACCTGGGCCTGCGCTAGTCTATTTAAGTTTTCTAGCTAGTTAGGCAGGGATCTCAAGTTTCTTTAGTTTGAAAATTTCTTTAGTTAACAAAATATGATAGACGAGTTTTGCACTGTCAGTACTTGTTTTTCAGCTTTTGGTTTAGGCACGGATCATACACTGTATCACAATAATCCAACTGAGACAAAACCAGACATTTCATCAACCTCCGTCTTACCGCCTTACCCAGAAGGGCGTTTTTAAATATTTAAATTAAATCTATTTCGTTTTGCAAGATCTATATCTAAAATAGTTTCAACTTGCTCTCCGTTTCTTATTTAGAGCAATTATTATCAGTCATGTATATATGTATGTATTTATTCTTTATTGTACAATGATAATACGTTTACAGTAATAGGAAGTTTACAAAGGCGGACTTATCCCACGTGGGGATTTCTTCCAGTCAACCTAGTAAGAGAACTTAAGAGAACAAAGAACTACTCGGCGTTATGACAAATTCATTGTAGTAGAGTAAAACAAAAATATATTATTGGTGGCACAGTTTAGGCCTTCCAATTGTTTTATTTCAACTCTTTATTTTATCATAGTTTTCCTGTTTGTAAGAAAATGTTTACTACCACTGCTGCTTTGTTTACATAATTTCTAATACGAAAAAAAATGAAGTATAGGTAAGTATACTTTTCTTTTTCTATTTACACTGACAAGATCATCAGTTTCGTCTTCAGAACTGGTGTCCACGAGTATTTCTTGGAGCAGGGACATGATGTTTAGAGGTTATATTCAACGCGTTTGTCAATTTGACGGATAACTTAACACTAACTATAACACTAACCAGCGAAAAGTGAGCAGTTACGGTTATGGTTAAAGTTATGACGTTATTTAACAAATTGTCAACTGGTGCAACTCGTTTTTGGTCTAACCGATACTTTAACTGAAATTTTGGCGTTTGTTATTGTTAAAGTAAGATGGTACAACCCACCCTTAATATAAGGGTTACCAAGTTCGCCACACACTTGACTATACCTACACGATAAGAAGAAGAAGACTAAAATATTCTTCCGCCCGTGACTTCGATCGCAATAGGAAAGTGTCTTATGTCACTCCACCCTTCGCGACTAGGTACTCACTCTTGTACAAAATGTCACCTCGATCCATTACCAAGTGAAGTAATGACAAACAAACACATTTATCGCCGACAGGCCGGCATAGTTATTTCATCATTTTTAACCGACTTCAAAAAAGGAGGGGGTTTCTCAATTCGACCGTATATATATTTTTTATGTATGTCCGAGGATAACTTCGTCGTTTATGAACCGATTTTGATTATTCTTTTTTTGTTAGAAAGGGAGTATCCCAAGGGTGGTCCCGTGGTAAGGAAACCAGGATCTGATGCTGGAATCCTGAAGACATTGAGGGAAACTCTCGAAAAAATTGTCTTTTTTTTGGGATTGAAGTCGGTGACTCTTACGTTTTTGACGTGGAATTATTGTCTTTGCTATGTGCTTGAACTTATATGGTGTAATATCGTCTTCTCCACACCCAAAGGTTGCTGATAAGATACTGCTTCTCAGCAATGGGGCCACTTTTTGTACCCTAACTTTATTTCTGTCCATAATGTATTTACTCTGTAATGTGTTGGTGTGCAATAAAGTATGTTTGTATTTTTGTTTTGTACTTGCACAAACGACGATAACAACAATAATAATTTTAACTATGTACCCGCTTTTTGTTAATTTTTAAACTGTGTAATATTTATCTAAGTTGCATCCATACTGGTTATTGTCTTGTTGTATTTTTTCTTTTTATTGTTTTGTTTTATCATTTCTATTTTCCATCAGCGACCTCACGGCGAATGCACGGTATTCGGTAAAACTTATTTAGTTTATGAGATACCGCTGTGATGTATATTCTATAATATTTTCTTTTATTTCTTAAAAAAAAATTAAAAAAAAAATGTACTTGAAGATCAGTTAATCATTTAGTTTTTGGTTGTACACACGACAGCACATCAGGCTATACATACATGTTGACCTTGACGCCGCCCTTATCTCGCTCGTGATAGTGTCGGCTTTCGTAGTGCAAATGGGTAACCTGACTTGCTGCTTATTTCTACACATTAATCCTTTTATAATAATAATATAGATAAGAGATCTTAAAACTAGAGCAAAAGCGACCGATAACGATAATTAAACGCGTTTAAACGCCATGTTAATAGAAAACGATAAGAAAACGAAGAAATGAAACAAAACTCAATCGAACAGTTTCGTTTTGTGATGGAAGCGTTGTATGAAAAGCGATTGGAGAAAATTGCCACGTTTCCAATGGAATTGTGTTGGATTCTCACGAACTTTCTAACTTCTAACTTTCCACGTTTAGAGGTAGAGCCGAGTCAACATTTGGCATCGCGGAGGCAGGCGTGAAAAATTAAACTATGAGCTTCAACTTCAAGTATAGAAAACAATATAGTTATAATCGGATTTCAGATTTATATTGTTACTTAAGTATAATTAGATATTAAGATTCTGATCTGTCATCTGTTACTGTACCTTTTTGAATAAAATAAATAAATAAATAAATACATCTACGGGCCTAAACAAAGTCAAAGTCAAAAATATTTATTTCATAGAACATTTCATAGAACATACTGCTTGAAAACGTCATAAAAGTACATTAGCAAAATCAATATAAATCATTGTGCAAAATAGTGAATCACATTAGCATTTTTCACTTTGCGCCTATTCGCAAAGGTGCAGTCTTCCTCAGGAGAAAAAAAGGCAAGAAACTCCGAGGGTCGCTTTTTTTAAGTCAGTCATATACATTTTCTTATTTTTTTATTATAAGATGGGTTAACTATTGACCTCAATCTTGACGATAAATATCAAAGATGAGGTCGAGTTAACCAGTTGGAGCGAGTTAACCCAGAAAATGCCTATACAGGCATGGGTACTCCCACGCACCGACGGAACACAGCAAGCTGTTTGGCGTCGGACTTCGGTCTTACTTCTAATTTTAATTGACTTAGTATCTGAATAACTCTGGAGCTGAGCAATTTATTCCCACGGTCGCTTCTCTAACAGATAATCAGAAATTCTATAATAGCCTTTTTTACAAAGTTTTTGTTTAATTATTACGCCTCTCATGAGAGTATAGACTTCTAGACCAACACAAACTGGACCCTATTTTGAGTCCAAAATCACTTTTAGACTCCGTTGGACTCTTGGAGAGAAGTTTTTAATAATGTTTTGTTGAGTTTGAACGTGCTTTTTTGCAATTCAAGATCATGGTCGGGACTTTGTAGCTTTTTGTACGATTTTTTTATATTTTACAATCATTTAAGAATTTTATGATCTCAGTGTCACCATACAAAGAAACTATTAACTATGGTATCGATGAGTCAAATTCACTGTGCAGTAGCAATGTATCACGAAACCGACTTACCGAAATCTATTTTTAAATACGTTATGCATACTGTTGGTTTGTTTTATTTTTATTTTATAGAAAATGAATTCGCTCTTGACCACAATCTAGTTCAGGGGCAAGATGTGATCGAGGATGTAGCGAGCTCACCCAGAAGATGTCTATTTACATGAACTTTAAAGAAATTCGGGTTATATGACCTCGGAAATGCAGATGCAGGCAGGGAATTCTATTCCTTAGCGGTGCGCAAAATAAAAGATATTTACATTAAGCGGTGATAGCCCAGTTGGTATTGAGCCAGAACTGTAATCCGAAAGTCGCGAAGCTTCAAATCCTGGTGCGGGCCAGTCCACTAAATTCGTCTTTTCGGATTTATGTACGGATTTCTAATTATCACTTGCTCAACGGTGAAGGAAAACATCGTGATGAAACCCGCCCGTCCAAGAAAATTCATTTTCGAAAGACGAGCGGTCCACCAACCCGCATTTGTGTTTCGAAGGGAGGCCCGTGCCCCTCGGTGCGGACGTATATGGGCTGGTAAGAAAGAAAAAAGAAGAATAACATTAAATCAATTAAATCATTTTGTAATTTCTCTAGAGACCCATCGTCTGGCGCCTTAGCTTGCTTTATCATTATTAAAGAAATGTATTGAGACGACATTAACTTTAAACATCCATTGTGTTCACATCATTGTATGTTAATGCTGTGAGATTATTTGATTTTTTTAATGTGCAAATTCATGTGTAACGGCAATTAGAATTAATAAAGGTATAAACTATAGCTTTCCGCCCGGGACTTCGTTCCCGTGGGAATTTGGGAAAATTATGTAGCCTATGTCCATCAGCGATAATGTAGCTTTCTAATGGTGAAAGAATTTTCCAAATCGGTCCAGTAGTTTCGGAGCCTATTCAATGCAAACAAACAAACAATCAAATCTTTCCTCTTTATAATATTAGTATAGATAATTTTATTTATTTATTTAAGTTGAATATCAGGAATTCAATTGAGCCATATTCACAGCAACATCTTAAAATTTTTGTTTGATAGCCAAAAAACAGAGTTATTTATTTATTTAATATCTACACAGTATTACAGATTTTAATATCTAAGACCTGTGTGAGAAACATAAAACGGCCATTATAATTTTAAAACATTCATAGAACATAATTATACAAACAAAAACAAATTCATAAAATATACATAAAAGCAGACAAAATTTAACAATGCTCTGAGAAGAGCAAAAAGTTGCTACTAATTGATAGTAGCGTTGATAGTAGCAGATATTGATAGCTAATGTTTTTGTATTTTTTTTGTTTCAGGTAAATGATACTACGTACTTACTTACATGCATTTACAACACACAAAAAAACAGCAAGCCCTATGTTTCTAAGGTAATTTCACATTTTTGACTACCTCTCATATTTGCGAAGATTCGCTTGTTCTACATTGCCTAAATTGATACCTGAATTACCTACGTGACTGCATATCAGACCGGAAACATGACCATCAATAGAATGCCATTTAACTGATTAATTTTACTTCCTACTTAACCTCTGGAGCACTGCAATTTTCCGTGAAAATTTCTGTTTTTAGACGAAAATTCAGGGCTTGAGCCCACCCTACAAAAAACGAATTTCAATCAAACGTTCCATCTTCTTATCATTTCCCGCTTATTGTTTTAAAATGTTGTATCAATGTATCCAATTGGATACGGCGGTCCTCAACCACAGATTAATAAATAGTTACTATCATTTGTGAGGATGTATGTTTGTTACTCTTTCACGCTCGAACCCCTGGACCGATTTTGATAAAATTTGGTATGGAGGTAGCTGACACCCTGGATTAACACATAGGCTACATAATTTTTCCAAATTCCTATTTCCTACGGGAACGAAGTCCCAGGCGAAAAGCTAGTTTAATATATTACTGACAAAAAAGATGTCTTGTATACTAAGCTCATAAAAATATACAAATGTTTTCATGGAATGAAACCAACCATGCTAAATAGCACGTCATGCAAATGACGAGGGAACGCATGCCTTTTGAGAAAACGCGTTTTCCAAACCAAAAACCGTAATAAGTGAAAGTCCCTCAAATTTCACACAATGGCGCGTTTGTGAGGTACAAACTTCATTGAGTCCACATCTTTTTTGTTGCAAAATAGATCTTAACACATCGGGATAGAGTAGGTAGTCTTAAAGGGTCTATTCATTTGTTGTTCCCTTAGTGTTCAGATTTGCTTCTTATGCTAAAAGAGTTAAGGTTCAAATTGGAACTTTTCCTTTTAAGATTAGTACGCAGAGCTTCACAAGAGTAATCCTTTCTGAAATTGGACCGAACTGGTGTATGAGATGCTCTATAAAGATAGTTCTACCTACACTGGTGGACATGTCTTCTAGCTTTTGCCGTTTGTATAAACCTCATTGAGGTTGTCCATAATGGCCTAAGACCATTTAACAACACAACTGCCAACTCACCGTGTAATGGTAGTATGGTTTATAGCCATGAGTGTAAGCATAGTTAATGTACTCGTTGGCACGTGATGAGTCGTTAGTATGACTTATTGTAGGTACTTAATGGGCTGACCATTTCTGATTTTGATTTCTGATAAACTCAAAACCGATTTACAGACTGCACTGACAACTTATTATGCATATGCGTACGCCTGGCTCACCTACGGTATTATTTTATGGGGAAATAGCATGGACGCACCTACCATTTTCACCCTAAAGAAAAAACTAATACGAATTAAAATTATTATGTTTATGTTTACTAAAGTAAACATAAATAAAAAAAAATAAACGCTACACACTCAAAGGCCCACACTAAGGTTTTCCCTTGTGTCGTGGGTCCCTCGGAACATACATAAAGACAGACACAAACACCCATGACCCGAGAACAAACATCTGCTTTTTACACAAATATTTACCCCGGCTGGGAATCAAACCCAGGCCCCGCCGATCAAGAGGCAGCGTCACTACCACTCGACCAGACCGGCCGTCATAAAACAAACCGACTCACGTAAACCACACTTTAAAAAACTTAAAATACTTACCTTACTTACCTTACTATGTATCTACATCTTTGAAATTTGTACGTTCATATCCCGATTTTTCCATGAAACGATCAGATATCCCAACCATTGAAGAGTATTTATGTGATAAAATTAATATTAAGTGAAGTTATTGTTAAGTAAATATTTTATATGTCACAAATTATTGTTAAGATTGCTGTGCCCTACAGGGTCTACAATGTAAGGACTATTTTAATTGCACCATCTTATATTGCAATAAATATATTGAGTATTGATTTTTTATTTGAATGTAAAAGGCTTGTTTTGATGGCAGATAAAATAGGTTCATAAGGCGACTACAGCACCCGATAAAGGCAGCACACATATGAATAGTGCCATCTCCGTTTCTCAACAGGCCTGGGCCGGCAGTGCGAACAGTGTCGATACACGAAGTTTACGGACTATGAAAGCGGGCGTACGTAAAAACATGTTCGAAAGCTAGACAAATGAGATTTATGGAAAGGTAACAGCTTAAATCGAAAAAT
The DNA here is from genome assembly GCA_949987775.1 of Aproaerema taeniolella. Classification (NCBI taxonomy): domain Eukaryota; kingdom Metazoa; phylum Arthropoda; class Insecta; order Lepidoptera; family Gelechiidae; genus Aproaerema; species Aproaerema taeniolella. The sequence continues at coordinate 2,070,805 of OX465264.1, read as the reverse complement.
GCGTTAACTACTTATCTAGAGTGTTCAATCACGAACATTTTGATAGCAAATTCAAGTTCCTGTGTGCATTTTACTATCGATTTTACAGCTTAAAAGATACACAATATTGGGTATTTAGAGGTGACTTTGTGAGCTTTTTCTATCGAACCAAAAGTGCTAATCTTGTTTTCAGCAAACTACTTATCTAGTTTATATCCTGAATATTACCGTAGTATTTTTTTTCTTCGATTTAATGCAGTGCGTCATGCTTATCTACGCATAATAAAATCGTAATTTAGGTGCTGTAGTCGCCTTAAAAGAGCGGTGGCCAAGATACATACTCACGCCTATAAACTCAGTCGGGGTGGGCAGAACATCAATGTGGTTCAAGAACAACTTGACGCCACGTTTGACATACCGGCCGGATTGGTCGAGTAATAAATAAAGGGTCTTGGGTTCTTTTCCCGGTCGGGGCAATATTTATGTAAAAAGCAGACGTTTGTTTATGGGTCATTGGGTGTTCGTCTCTGTCTTTATGTATGTTCCAAGGGACCCTCGACACCAGAGAAAACCATAATGTGGGCCTTTGTGTGTGAACTTTTTGAAAGTTATTATTATGTTTTTGTTAAAAGATGAAAAGTGAGATAGTGGTCATAAGTCAGCCATTCGACCCCGACCCATCAAAACCCTAGCCTCCCACTACTTAACTTCTACAGTATGCCTGGGAAGAGTTGGCAGCTGTAAGTTTTTCTTTCATTCCCAGTCCAAAGTTGGAGTTATACAAGATGTAGTGTACATTTTACTATAACTACCTTAAATAGGACTAAGACAAGTGCCTTACAAACAGGATACGCCACGGTCTGATAAACTTTGAGGAATAGGGTCCTGGGGACGGCTTCTTTATTGCGTAAAGAAATTCGTACCGAATATATATGATCTAAGTACCGAATGACTCATTTTTAGTCCCATCTTCCTGCGCTCTCCTCATGAATCTTTGGTTTTCAGATGTCCTATATTTTTATGATACGGGAATTTGGGATATTTATATGATACGACTTAGAGCAAGGATCACTGGAAATCAATTGTTCATTTCTTCTTTACATAAGCCCCTTGTTAGCCAAGATTAAAATACTCTTACTCTTTCAAATACTCTATACAGTAGCTCGGCCAAAATACTTCGCTTTGATTGCGCGAGGGCCCCGCGCAAAACCTTGCTCGCCTTCTGGCGTTGTCAATGTTGAAATTCTGATATAGGACCGCGGCGCATTACCATGCACTCGAGCTACAGGACTTGAATAGATCTGTGTTAAGTCCAGTTTTATTGTGAGAGCATTATTTTAATTTCCTTTGTAATTCGTGTTTTTTGTTACCAGTGACTTTATTTTATACAGTCCATTACCTGACATCTCTACAGCCTTAATGTGCCGCCTTCTGTATCTACGAAATAGCTCTATCTCGTGTCAAACACGGTTTGAAATGAACTCATTCTCTCATTTGACCAGCCATGGTGTCAGAGTTTTCAAACCGCCAATAGTCTCTGAATAAGTTTTACGACTCCTGTCAATAGACAACAGCCGGGACCGTCAACTTAACGTGCTCTCCGAAGCACAGAAACCCTTGTGGAATTACCTATGGTCACCCATCAGGTCCCCTGCCTCTGCGAGTGCCACTGGGGTACGACTGCTTTTTATATATTGAATAAAATCTATAGTCATTGTCTATTAGACAAGTGCTAAAAAATGTTTTATTATTATAGTCATACATGGTTTTCCTAGTTCGGATACCAGTCTCTCACAGAGATACCCTAGTTATTAATGTACACTTACATAAATCTTATAATAAATCTGATGCTACATACTTATGAAAAAAAGTATAAGTTCAAAAAAAATATGTTGCTAACTGTACTTGCTGAAGCTGACAAAAAACGACCGAGGGCGGTATGGAATGGGGGTTGGCCTAACCCGATTAAGTTACCTCTTTTTATAAATATCTGTGTGAGAAAAGAAATAAAGAAAAAAAATAAAGATTCTTATATCAATGTAGCTCGTAGCCCAGTGGCACTCGCTGATCTCAACCGGTCAGTGAGGTTAAGCAACGTACACCGAGTCAGGAACCTGATGGGTGACCAAAGTGGCAATTTATCACGAGCGTTTCCGTGCTTCGGAGGGCACGTTAAGCTGTCCGTCCCGGCGTTGTCGATTGACTACAGTCGTTAAAACCAAGTCAGAGGCCATTGTGCGGTTTGAAAACTATGACACCTGGCCAGGCTTAGCCAATTTCGCAACACACTTGACTATACCTACACGATAATAAAAATCAATGTAAAACAATTTCTCATCACTACTATTGCGCAGCAATGTAGCTCCCAGCCAGTCCACAAACAATGCCGTGCACTATAACGGCCACAGCTCTATGAGGTCAATGCCCTGCCAGGTGTGACGTCAGCTCGCCTAACTGTAGAGGCCGACCCATGGTGTTATACTATAGAGCCAAGCTGGAAATGACAGGATGTTGGGACATTTTTGTGATTATTGTCACCTGACACAGTTTTTTTAAAGACCTGTTGCGATTTTTTTAAAGTATTGTGTATGTGTGTGATTTTAACCCCCGGTAAAAAAAGAGGGGTGCCTGTATGTGTGTATCGGTGTGTCTGTCTTTGGCATCGTAGCTCCTAAACGAGTGGACTGATTTCTATGCGGTTTTTTTTGTTTGAAAACTGACGTAATCGAAGTGGTTCTTAGCTATGTTTGAACAAAATTGGTTCAGCCGTTTAAAAGTTATAAATAAATAAATAATAAACGCTACACACTCAAAGGCCCACACTAAGGTTTTCCCTTGTGTCGTGGGTCCCTTGGAAAACACATAAAGACAAACACAAACATCCATGACCCGAGAACAAACATCTGCTTCCTACACAAATGTTTGCCCCGACTGGGGATCGAACCCAGGATCCGCCGATCAAGAGGCAGCGTCACTACCACTCGACCAAACCGGCCGTCAAGCAAACGAATTTCGGGGGTGATAAAAAATTTAAATTTTAGAGTTAAAACCTTAAATGTCGCTCTTTTATAACCTTAAGACACATAGATACACCGACAAACAGATACATACGTCAAACTTGTAACACTCCTTTTTTTGGTCGGTGGTTAAAAAAATATGTTACGCATCCTTGTTAGTTATTCCTTTCGGCCGGTTAAGTTCGCCACATACTTCATTATATCTACACATTATGAAAGATATAATGACATCTAAAAAAAAAAATGAAAAAGTGGTCATTTCCAGTTAAGGAGTATCCTTAGCAGCCACGATGTTAGTCTGGCCTTTTCCTTCGTTTATTTAGCCCGACCACTGCCAAGGTATTGATTCAAATGAATCCCACTTTTTTCGTTTACTCAGCAGGTTTTGATATCAGTCGGAAATAGGGAAGTGACTTGCGTAATTTTTTGTTTTGTATATTTATTAAAACGATATAAGTGTGGCACCATCAATTTCTTCATGTGGGCTTTGCAAAAACAAGACTGAACCACAGAATAAATGATAGACTGAACCTTAGACTGTATAGTAGTGTTTTTCTGAGTGCGTTGTCACCAAATTGTCACTACAAAGAATGCAGCGTCTTTTTATAAAATGCCGAAAATTAATCACGCTGTTTACGAATTGTCGTGCTGAAATATTCGACCGAATGCATCAGTAGGTCTTCTTCTTATCGTGTAGGTATAGTCAAGTGTGTGGCGAACTTGACTAAACCTGGTGTCAGAATTTTCAAACTCTGACACCAGGGTTTTAATCAAGAGTGCCAAATCATGTAAGTGGGTGCCCTGGGTGGTTGACTTTACAATTGAATCCGGCGTTCGCTGATCTGAACCAATCACTGAGGTACTTAAAGCAACATACACAGGAACAGGGAACCTTCGATCAACAAAGTGGCAATTTATCACAATCGTTTCCGTGCTTCGGAGGGCACGTTAAGCTGGCGGTCCCGGCTGTTGTCAATTAAATACAGTCTTTAAACCAAGTCAGAGGCTATTTGGCGGTGTGACAACAGTGACACCAACGTTAGTCAAGTTCGCCACATACTTGACCATATACCTGTTAGAAATTTGAATATTATACAATATACTTTTAAAGTATACGTTATTTTATTCAATAATATTGCACTCCAACACAGTAAGGTACAGTTACAAAAAGCGGCGTAACCAACAATTAATGAACATAAAACAACAAGTTTTATCTGTTATTAATTGTTGGTTACGCCGCGTGCCATACAAATCTCGTACACCATGTCTTCAAAAAGCACGCGAAGGTTTAAAAGTTGACCTAGGATAGGTCGCTGGTTCATACCCGGCTCTAAGGAAACGATTTTTTTAATAATCAACTTTTTATTCAAAACTTATACGACAATGAAAGAAGGGAGGAACGGTGCCGCGCTGCGATCGGGCATGGCAACATTTGTCTAGAGTTGTATATTTCTGACACAATTAGATCGCTTGTGTCCACACCACAATACGATGCACGCAACGCTTTACTGCCCCACTGTACAAGTATATACGCGATTTAATTAGAATATTGTTCAAGGCTTTGCGCGATTGTTTGAGTGCTATAGAGTCACGCAATGTGGGAAACAGGCGGCGGGGTGGTACGTCATGCGACATTTAGGTGTTTCAGGATTTTTTATTCCATTTTTTTTATGTCTTGACGTTTTAGTTTTGGCATTATCATTTCTGATTGACCCTGGTTCGTCATGCGAAGAAATACCTCTCCATTCATACACTAACGCCGGACAATTCGCAGAGTACAACCTTTTTTAAAAGTTGGTTAGAAAGTAAAAAAATTCTAGCTCACAAACGTTCCAATAGTCACAATTACAATTGCAGAACGATTTTCCATTCCTTCCCGTCCAATTTTAGCAATCCCAATTTCCAAAGAAGAGTTCGATATCACAGACCCTCTACAAATAAATAAATTTAAAAAAACTATAGAAACGTCCGGGTAAAATTGCAGACAGCTAGAAGGCAGACAAACTTTGCAGACTCATTGTGGATTTTACAGTGTTGAATATTAAAAAAAAAAACAGTTTTTCATATCACGGCATACGGTTGGCAGTGGGCCGGCTGAGAGCTTGTATTAAATTGTGCGATTTGTATTTATTTCAAAACTCTATGTTCCCTAGAGAAAGGTGTCGAGTTGTTCAGTTTAGTGGAATGATTAAATAACTCTAAAAATTTTGTATAACCCCCGAAATTAGATTGCTTATAACTTTTTGATCAATCAAAGCTTAGAACCATCTCGATCTCGTCAAATAAAAAAAACCGCATCGAGTTCGTTACATTTGTTTAGGAGCTCGATGCCACAAACAGACACATAGATACACAGACATACAAACGGCAGAATTTTTTTTCTTTTTTTTCCTTTTTTTATATACAGTTAATTTTTCATCCACAGACGTCAGACTTAGAACATCCCTCTTTTTTATCGGGGGTTAAAAAAGACGCTAAAGAAGAATATGTTATTTAAGGGTATTTCTATGATCATCGGCCATGTTTCTTTCAGACGTTTCGAAAATCAGTCATTTCACATTTCAGGCATTCAACAATTCGTTCAACAATTACGTGATCATTTTTGGCCGTTTTTTTAACCCTCCCCCCCCTATGTAATCAAAGCGTAATCTTTTGTTTTTTAACCCCCCCCCCCTCGCCTTGATTACGTAATCTTCGTTTTTTTAACCCTCCCCCCCTATGTAATCAAAGCGTAATCTTTTGTTTTTTAACCCCCCCCCCTCGCCTTGATTACGTAATCTTCGTCCGTGCTTGAAATGTAATGTTTGCTGTTTATTATTGGGTCTTAATAAATGACCTAGGAATAAGCTTGTGGCGAGACACAACCCAGTCGTGGTGGGAAGCTGTATTCGGTACTTCATGCTCATCAGTAGCGGCGCCTGCTTGTTTAAATTGGCTTTACAATAATGTTCTCAGGTGGATGACTAAAGTAATTTTATTACTTTTCTAATTAAAAGTATTTCTAGCTTCCACAACACCTTTTTAATTTTTTAGAAAATTTATTTAGCTAACAAGTTATGAAATGATGACGTAATCATGGATTCTCTCCCCCCCCCTCCCCCCAAAAAATCAGATGTATATACAAGCACCCGACCCCCCCCCCTTCCGGTGATCACGTAATTGTTGAATGATCCCTTTTGGGATTTGGTCTTTTTGAAAATCAGTCAATTCAGTAATAGGCCTATTGGTTTTTGTTCCTTATGCACCGGACGGTCTATTAATTTAAATATAAATACCAACCTAAATTCCACTTCAGCCTGGCGATTTATTTTTCTATAACCAATCTTTCATCTTCGCTGAATGAGAGACGGGGCTATTTCTCATTCGGGCACTTGACCACTATCTATTATTTGGCAATTCAAGTCATTACAGAGGAGCGACAGCTATCTGACCTCCGTGACCCTGTTAACATGGGAAACTGATCAGGTTGGATCATTGTTACACATTCAGTTCCCTGACTGGAGTTTTCTCACGTTGTTTTACCTCACCGTAAGAGCAATGTACACACGGTAGCACATCAGGTTGTACGTATTGACCTTGACGTCATTGCTATCTCACTCGTAATAGCGCCGGCTTTCATAGTGCAAATGGCTCACCTGACGTGCTGCTGTCTGCCCATTCAGAAAACGAGTACATGGCGGCACTGAGAATCGAACTCGGTACCTCTCGCTTGCGGGTCCGACCCGCTAGCATGACCAATACAAAAAAGAAACATAAACTTTCACTCGTATTGTGTTGTAATGATACGGTACAGTCAACAACAAAACGAACTAAACTAACTTGAGACACAGATAATTTGAGAGAAGTTGTGCAAACATTTTTTGTCATCTGTCATTTGAAGATTGAGTCAAGAGATCGAATGGCCGTCTAAGGTAGAGGTATTACAGAACGCGACTCAAACTCAGATCTACAAGTACTTAAGTCGTCTTTGTTCTTTTGATAGTAAGATAAATATACAATCAATACTTAAGTATAGATCAAGACTTAAATCTCCTTCTGTAATACGGGCCTTAGTAACTAAGTGATTTACAATTTTGCGAACTTTTTAGTTTAGTACATTTTGAGAAAGCTTCTCGAGGATTTTCTACATAACTTGCAGTCCCCGGAAAATAATAAGAACCGTAAGTTGATCAACTTTCGAGGTAGTTTATCAACGAGCGGAAAATCATACACGGCAGTTGAAATGCATTATTTAACGTATACATTTCCAGTAATTGATCAATTTACGACATCTCGCGTTAAAATAATCCGACGAACGCGAGAGGTACACTGATTGGTTGAAAACGCGAGCTGTACCCTGATTGGTTGAATGTCTCACTTGGAATTGCGACAAGTAGGTTTGTTAGTAGCCGAACCCAACCAACCCGATAAGGGTTAAGGTAAAAATTATAACCCTCTGAATTAATGTCAAACGTGACATTAAGTACTTTTAAAACCACTGATGCTCTACCTACTCCGATAGGGATACTTGCGTGAGCGTATGTATTGTAGCGAGTGGTCCAAATGTCGTGACAGGTGCGGGCGGGGCCGAATAGGGTCACAGGTTTTGGGCGTGTTCGGCCATAACTGTAACTATAGCTATGTCACCATAACGTTGTGAAACCCGCTATATTGTGATTTTACTTAGGAAGATTATAAAACTTTCGTTATTTCGTGAACTGCCCCATTTTTTTCATATTGTAGACTTTTTTGAAATATTATGTGACCTAACCTTACCGAACCTATTATCTATACTAATCTATACTAATATTATAAAGCTGAAGAGTTTGTTTGTTTGTTTGTTTGTTTGTTTGAACGCGCTAATCTCCGAAACTACTGGTTCGAATTGAATAATTCTTTTTGTGTTGGATAGTCCAGTTATCGAGGAAGGCTATAGGCTATATAACATCACGCTACGACCAATAGGAGCAAAGATATAGTGATAAATGTGTAAAAAACGGGAGAAATTAAGAACGGGAACTATGTGGGAAGAACCAAAAATCTGCCGGAAGTCACTATTCCACGCGGACGAAGTCGCGGGCAAAAGCTAGTAATTATAATAAATAAACTCTACACACTCAAAGGCCCACACTAAGGTTTTCCCTTGTGTTGTGGGTCCCTCGGAACGGAACATTCAGAAAGACCATCACAAACATCCTTGACCCGAGAACAAACATTTGCTTTTCAAACAAATATTTGCCCCTGCTGGGAATCGTACCCAAGACCCGTCGATTAAGAGGTAGCACCACTACCACTCGACCAAACCGGCCGTCGTAAAAGCCTAACATAACCTTACTTATGCTAATTACATGCAGGCGGCCCTTAAAGTTATCCAAATTATAATTTTACTAGGCAAATTTACCGTATTATGCATTCTTTTAATACTTACTTCAACGATATCGATATTATGTCAGTTAGCATGTATAAGTTTAGAAAACTATTGTTCTCGGCGTTACAAGAAATAGAAAAGAAAAAAAATGAATAGCGTCTGGCTGCAGAGGCTTCCATTGGATTCGATTCTGCTTTGGATGTCATATTGTCACTTTTTGTCTTGTTAACACGAACAGGCTTACATTTGACTAGGCTTTAACTTTGATGAAAGTTTCTGCAAATGGGCGTTACACTAGAGTGAGTAACTTTTTTTTTTCCGTTTTTACTCCTTTTCGAGTTTAAAATTAAGTAAATTTATTTTTTTATTTAAGATAACTTTAATTGCACCATATCCATTGTAAATTCTCTTTGTAAGCGTTAAATAGATAAGTAAGGCGTAGAAAACTGCTGAGCTATTCTAAACTTATTTAGTAATCTGTGGTTGTCGGTGCTGGCTGTACAATTATTTAAGATATTTAGCTCTTAGTCTAGAATAATACCATTGTACAACCGTTTGATAACCCAAAAAAAAAAAAAATTGTAATATCGCGGGAGATTATAATTTCACTAGCGACATTTTAATATTACGTTTTTTACAATTTTCAGGTGACAGCTATACATTAAAAGTGTTAAGATATCTAGTGAAACTGAGTTAAAAACGAGAATATTTTCTTTTCTCAATTCGACTGAATATTTTTTCGTCGCTATCTTCGTCAACTCTGACTCGATATCGATGATTCTTTTCATTTTTACTCAAAAATTAAACAAAATATGTATTTTCCACTTTAATGTTCACCACTAATTAGTTTAATTACTGTTTAAGAATGAATGTTACGTTACATTCAGTTGAGTGAGAGAGTTTGCTCTTTGCAATGTTAAAGTTGCCAAAAACAAACGCTAGATGTCGCAGCATGTATTCTAGAACGCGGTATCGAAATGTTCCGCGTAAATCGTATAGCCGTGGCGCAATCTGCAACGAGCAACAGACAGACCCCAGGTCTAATTACCAAATTTCATCAAATTCTAGTATTTTTGGAAAAGATGGTTGGCCTCGGCCTTTCGTCTTTTCGTATTCTTTAAAATTAAATATTCAGATTTCAGACAGAGATCTTGGAGTGGAGACAACCAGTGATATTTTCGTATGAAAATTGATTTAAACTATCTACGATTCTACATACCTTTAATTACCTTTTCGGAAAGTACGTTTATAGGTAAAGAGGACCGCACGTCAGGTTACCACATGCTTGCACTCTCTGTGTTGCGATAGGATGGTTTTGCAATGAAAATCTGCTGTGTTGGCCTTTAAACTGAAAAGAAATACATCCTTTTACTCCCACATAGCTGAAAAAATTTGAAATACGTGAAAACACATGCCCTGAAAACTTTTTTTAAAATTACTTTTATGTCAAAATTCAAAAATTTCGTAATTCAATTCAAAGAATATACCGCTTATTTCCTTGTAGACTTCTTCTATTTTTCTGTAATCAGCTTGGCTTATTATTATTACCAAATAGGCCATCATTTTTGAATAATAAATGTTAAAAGTTTTCTTTTCTCGCTTTTCATGCGGTTGCTCCAACTCTTCCGCCCTGAAACCCTCAGAGAGAGGAAGAGTTGTTTTCCTGTGTATAATGCAGTTGCCTAATACTTTAGAAAGAATAATAGATGTGTGAATAGCTGCCTGTTTATACTACTTATTATACTAGACTCTCAAATTATACCTGCTGCCTAGCCTAGTATTTTAGCTAAATTACATCGAATTACCAAAATGGCGATGTAAAGTTGTGTAAATTCTACCACAGCAGTTTAAATTCTAGCCGTGGTCCCTCCCGTCATTTGAGCGTTTGCACGCGAAAGAGGAATTTGCACGATTTAGCTGAGTTTTTTATTTAAGTCTTAAACATTTTATAACTGGTACTTACCACGATTTGTTTCAAATTATTGAAAACTAGCCTTTTGCCCGGGATTTCGTTCCCGTGGGAATTTGGGAAAATTATGTGGACTATGGCCTAAAATACCCTTCGTGTTTCGAAGGGAGGACCGTGCCCCTCGGTGGGGACGTATATGGGCTGGTAAAAAAAATGTAGCCTAGTTGCTAAATTCAGGGTGTCAGCTGCCTTCATTCATACCAAATTTTATCTTGGTCCAGCCGTTTGAGCGTGAAAGAGTAACAAACATCCATACATACAAACTTTCGTGTTTATAAGGATAACTGCGAGAATCTTAAAAAAAATTATAAAGGATTAGTGGAAACTTATGCATTCTGATAGGTGTTGATAATAAATAATAATAAACGCAACACACTCAAAGGCCCACACTAAGGTTTTCCCTTGTGTCGTGGGTCCCTCGGAACACACATAAAGACAAACACAAACACCCATTACCCGAGAACAAAAATCTGTTTTTCACACAAATGTTTGCCCCGACTGGGGATCGAACCCAGGACCCGCCGATCAAGAGGCAACGTCACTACCACTCGACCAAACCGGCCGTCAATAAAGTCGAAATTATTGTTTTGAATTTCATATGTGTCTTAGAAAGTTGTTCAGTTTCATGGAAAGAATCACCCCCTACAGTGTCGCTAAATAATTTAAACTTTCCCATAAAAAAAGGCAAAGCAGCTGATCGCACAATTTGTATGAAAAGTCTATTTTTTTTTTCATTTAGTATTTTTAAAACTTTTACCCGCGTTAGGGATCAAGTCTCATTAGCGTCGAATATTTTTCTTTCCCTAAAAATTATTTGTAAAAGATTTTCAGTTTCGTGGGCTGATTGGCATCCTTAATTTTTGCTAATTATTTAAAGTTGCTCTATACAGGGCTAAAGGTATCTCTCTTTCAACCTCTCGGGTGGTTAATTAGTCCATGAAACTAAACAACTTCCCCAAGGAATTTAGATCAAAGACGAACAAAAATTTCGAGTTCCCATACAAACTTCATCAAAATTTTGTTTTCGTATTTTGACCTATGTTCCTTGGGAAAGTTGTTCAGTTTCATGGACTGATTAACCACCCGAGAGGTTGAAAGAAATACCTAAAGCCCTGTAGATAAGTAAATTGGCAAAACATTATAGTCTATTACTATGATTCATGCTTCCATTACTCAGATAGGGTTACCTACCATTCTTCAATATGATCACGTGAAACTCTTCTTTATCCTAGCGCTTGGTCTCATTTCTCATTCTCGGTAACCTACCACAGTTGTTTTACGATTCAATATACTTTATTTGCACACAGAGACACACAAACATAAAACATAGTGTACAACAAGGCGACCTTATTGCGGCCAGTTTTCCAACATCTCTGTAATTAAAAATGTAGTGTCACCCCCGACATTTGATTGCTTATAACTTAAACGGCTGAACCAATTTTATCAAATAGTAGCTTCCCGCGCGGGACTTCGTTCCCGTGGGAATTCGGGAAAATCTTGTACCCTATGTCCATCCCGGATAATGTAGGATTCTAATGGTGAAAGAATTTTTCAAAGCGGTCCAGTAGTTTCGGAGCCTATTCGGTGCAAACAAACAAACAATCAAATCTTTCCTCTTTATAATATCAAAATATAACTAAGAACCATCTCGGTTACGTCAGCTTTCAAACAAAAACAAAACACATCGAAATCGATACATTATTAAGAGCTACGACACCACAGACAGCCACACAGATACACACATCTGTGACTTCCCTCTTTTTTTGTTGGGGGTTGAAAATTAAAGATTTATTAGGTATTCATTTTGTGAAAAGCAGTAGTCATTATGAAAAAGTGGTCATTTTGGTAAAGTGGTCATTTTATGAAATACGGTAGTCATAATGAAAAAGTAGTCATTTTGGTAAAGTGGACTTTTCGTACCTAAACGGAAATAGATACCTATCTTTAAAATATGAATAGCACCCCTATTCCCAAACCACTCGACTATTCTCACTCGAGAGTCGTATCGTCTGGCCGGCAACTGCTGGAATCACCGCATTGGAATGTTTATAGTAAACTAAACAGCGATTCGAACGTAACGCCAGATGTTCGATTATATTGCCTTTGATATTGGTCGAGGTTGTCTAGAACGCCGCTTTTAGGCCTGTATTACATGAGGACACATGGAAGAACGGGGATGCCTTTGCTCAACATTGGGTTGGGCTAAATATACAGGTTGAAAAAGAACCTCCTAGCTTTATTGAAAATCCTGAACCAGTATCAATTACAGAGCATTTTTTATTTTTTTTATTTATCTGTGGGAATTTTTTTTCTAAACGTAGACACTACTCGGGTGCACCCCCCGAGCGCTTCCCGTACCCCTCGCGTGCCTGGTGTAGGAGTAATGTCTACGTGTAGGCAAAAAATGAACTATTCCCATAGAAAAAATATTAAAAAAAATTTTTTTTTCATAAATGTGTTCTTTGAGTGATACTGGTTCAGGATTTTGAATATAGCTAGGAGGTTTTTTCACCCAGTATACAACAGACAAATAAATGCCGTAATAATTTATGCCGTGTGGTGATCGGTTGAGAATAACACCATCCCATCTCTTTCCGTTGGTGTCGTAAGAGGCGACTAAGGAAACACAAATGAGACCTGCCTCCTAGAATAATAATCCATCCCAAGCAACGACACTTCATTTTTTTCTGAGTCTGAAGTGACATCCTATTGGTCTCATCCGGTGTGGTAGGCTCTGTAAAGGGCCGTCTGGTTCGCGACCACCCTCTTACCGAAGTCCGACGCCAAACAGCTGATCGAAAATTCGTAAGACGGAGGGTGAAGTGAAAACTTCTTTGACCGAAACGTCTTTCAAGTTGCACTCCCGGAGTGCAACCCGTTGTTTTTTTTTGTTAACCTGTGTTGCAACTGATAAATAAAGAGTTTATCTATATATCTTATTATACGCCCGATTTTAAGATTCTCCTCATTTATATAAATCCTCTTTTGCATATTTTCCATAAGACAGTCTAGACTAGGGTTTTAAAATTCACGAACGAATAGCGTGAATTATCATATTGATAGTAGGTAGCCTCAACAGGTCGGATACAATCGGCGCTATGACATCATACCTGGTAACATTGGCAACGGTCAAGGTGGCTTGAGCCATAACAAGTTAACATAATACCTTCATTTACATAATCTTTGACTCTATATTAAATTAGTAAAACTTTGATATGTGTATTAGTATATTATATGATATTTAAGCAGTTTTGTCTAAGACAAAAGTTACCTATTTAAAATTCCCAAAAAAGGTGGTAAGAAACTATCAAAAAATATTTTTTATGGTACCATCACAGCTTGTTTGGGGAAATATATATTTTTATTACCTACATGTTTTGGCTCTTGGGAAGTTTCGTTTAGTGGAATAATAGAATGTCTAATGGGCATCTACGTGTTGGCTTTGGCCCCACGCATGCCTTCCGAAGGTCTGGGACGTAATCGCCCGTGATTACAAGAAATATAGATAAAAAAATATATATTTTTTTATTATAAGATGGGTTAACTCTTGACCTCAATTTTGACCATAAGGTCAAAGATGAGGTCGACGTTGGAGCAAGTTAACCAAGAAAATGCCTATAAAGGCACTGGTACTCCCACGCACCGACGGAACATAGCAAGCTGTTTGGCGTCGGACTTCGGTAACGGCCCTTTACAGAGCACCGCATGAGACCATAGGACGACACCTCAGATTCAGAAAAAAATGAAGTGTCGTTGCCTGGGATGGATTACTAGGACGCAGGTCTCATTTGTGTTTCCTTAGTCGCCTCTTACGACACCCACAGAAAGCGATTGGGTGGTGTTATTCTTAACCGATCACCACACATAATAATAATAAAACAATTATATATTTATTTTTTAAGGCCTAACAGACTAAAAATAAATGTCGGGTCTAAGTACGGGATGCAAAGTAAAACGGAACCACAAAATAAACACTAACGTCTCAGTAGTTCTATAACTATTCTTGACCTAACAATTATAGTAACAAAGTATTACACAGTAAAACCAATTGAAACAGTAGGTCGCCATCAATCTTAATCTGGCGGGAGGCCAGCCTAATGGTTTCTGAACGACTCGCAAGTTTATTCTATTAGTTTGCTTTTAAATCTAGGTATAGACAAGTTTAATGCTTAATTTTGTAGAGGCAGGCAATTTTTATCGAAGAAAGTTCGAAACGGAATTGCTTCGCGAAGTCTTTTTATTTATGAACAAAAAGCAAGTCTTTTTATTTGCTTTTCACCACAATTTACGTAAATTTATTTGTCAGTAACATTTCGTTGGCGGACTATACTTTGAAAATGCCGCAACACCTGCTAAAAGAAAATATACTTCAGAATGAAATACTTTCCAACACCATTGTAAACAATCTAGTACTCCCGCTGTCCTTATTGGGCTATTGAGGAGTCCCTCCCGCTGACGTAACGTCCTGATTGATGACATGACCTCATGGCAATAGGCCGCGGGCTTAATTCAGCCAATTGTCAGCACAGGCGCCTGGCGACAAATAAAGACATGAAAATAGCTTCATTGTATTACTTGTATGGAGCAACTGCTTGCTATTATAAAATACTATTAGTCTTACAATGCAAACTGTTGCTTTAACTAAAACCCCATGCTTTTATGGTTAGTTGAAGATATATTGTTGTTTGGCCTTTCTTTTTCTATGTATTATGAGTATTATGACGAGTGGTTTGTAGGATTGACATTAGGTAATCCTTCAATAGCTTAGGGAGCAAAGATTACAACTCTATAAGCCTGAAGGACATTACATACGCTTACGCCTGTACCGCTTGATAAGTATCACTTGATGCATCTTATGGTGATCTTATGACATAAATTGTAAGGGTTATTACATGAAACATGATGTATAGTGGTGAGAGGTTGTCAGCCTTTAGGGGGCGTCCATTAATTACGTGAGGTGTTTTTGGCGATTTTTCGACCCCCCCACCCCCTCTGGTGAGATTTGGCTCTACCCCCCCCCCCCCAAAAATGCTTACTTTTAGTGTAAATACGTTAATTGGTAATTTATTTAGAAAACTTACATAATTTGCCTAATTATTTTTTAACTTTTAATAATCGAACAATAAAAAACAGCTATGATTTACAAATTTAAATTTGAAAAAAAAAGATTGTTCTAATTCAGTCCACGGGAACTCAGAGTGGCTACTGGAAGAACATGGTTTAGTTGTTTTAACTTAGCTTTCCCACAATTTAACACTATTTCTTTTGGGGGAAAATATTACGTGATATTTGTAGAGACCTCCCCTCTCCCCCACGTGAGATTGAGTGAGATCCGGCCCGACCCCCTCCCCCCCCCCAAAACGCCTCACGTAATTAATGGACGCCCCCTTACAGCAAAAACCTCGCGTCCCTATTACTGACTTTTAAAGTATGCCTGGGAATTATAAGTTTTTCTTTCACTCCCAATCCAGAGTGGAAGTTTAAGGACGAAGAATCTCAATTATTTTACTCTCGGCTTCGCTGTGTTAGTTACAGTGACTCCTAATTACAGATTTGTGCTGCCGCGTTAATCAACAACATAATTATTAATGTACTGATTTTCTTTGGTTTCAGGTGTTGAAGACCGGGCAAGATGCCGGAGTCCGTGGCCAAGGAGGCCAAGGACGAGGCGAAGGCCAAGCCGAAGGACTCCCCTCGGCGCAGGCCTTCCGGGAACCTCGTCAAGATCAAGGTGGAACTGCTGGATGGATCTACCATGGATTTTGAAGCTGATGTGAGTAGACACTCCTGTTATGTAAAAGTTATGTTAATGTAGTAACTTCGTCCAACATATCTGCAAAAGTTGCAGTGATATGGGAGCTTACAATCTTACGGAAGCCCAACTCCTTACCCATTTAAATGGGCGTGGATTTTTATTTAAAAAAAATGGTTACATAAGTCACATGCGAGCACACAAACGTAACCAAATCTGGAGTAAGATTGAAGCGGTCGCCATAGCTGGAATCGGCCTGGAAGACATCATCATCGCTCAATAAAATATTGTAGTAGCTGGGAAAACCAAAAAAGAGGTAAAGGCCAAACGGAAAGTCTCTTCTTGGCGTAGGCCATCGGCAAACCACATGAAAATGAAACGATATCAAGGAATGCTCAAAAGTAGAGGTTTATACAGAAGAAGGATAAGGCGAAGTGCTTCTTCTTTTCGTGTCTGTTCAAGACTGGCTCTGACAAGCTCTTTTTTGGGGGTGGGTAGCCCTGAAAACGCCTGGTCTGTTTGTGTCTTTTTTGTGTCATGCTGAAGGACTTCCTCACAGCGCAAACTTCGAGAACTTCGTCAAAATCAAAGTGAAATTGAGTAGGCATTCTATTTGTTATCTGTTATCATCTTATCTATACTAATATTATGAAGAGGAAAGATTTCGTTGTTTGCAAATTGGCTCCAAAACTACTGGACCGATTTGAAAAATTCTTTCACAATTAGAATGCTACATTATCCCTGAGTAACATAGGCTACATAATTTTGCTGAAGTCTCGGGCGACATGTTTGTCAATAAATCCTTACTAATATTATAAACGCGAAAGTTTGTATGTATGGATGTTTGTTACTCTTTCACGCTCAAACGGCTATACCAATTTTGATAAAATTTGCTATGAAGATAGCTGACACCCTGTTTTAACACATAGGTTACATAATTTTATCAAATTCCCACGGGAACGATGTTCCGGGCAGAAAGCTAGTATTAACAGAAAACTTGTGATTCCAGAGAAAAATCCGTGGCCACGAACTGCTGTCGAAGGTGTGCGACAGCCTGAACCTGGTGGAGAAGGACTACTTCGGACTGCTGTACGAGGACCGTGGTGATCCTCGCTGCTGGATCGACCTGGAGAAACGGGTCTCTAAACTTATCAAACGTGAGTATACGATCAGAGACTGACAGACAGACAAAGAATTTATTCATTGCTTTAAAACATACACACAACATACAAAACAACCACAGGTACAAAAACACGTAATTAAAAAAAGGTTACAAAGTTATTCTGGAATGTGGTGTGTGATGTGTGTGTCAGAGTGCAACAAAAAGCCATAGCTCAGTAAAAGTTTTCAGGAACGTCTATTAAAGCTCCTTTAAATGTGTGACCGTGTGGTGATCGGTTGAGAATAACACCACCCCATCTGTTTCCGTGGGTGTCGTAAGAGGCGACTAAGGCAACACAAATGAGACCTGCTTCCTAGTAATCCATCCCAAGCAAAGACACTTCATTTTTTTCTGAATCTGAGGTGTCGTCCTATGGTCTCATGCGGTGTGGTAGGCTCTGTAAAGAGCCGTCTGGTTCGCGACCACCCTCCTACCGAAGTCCGACGCCAAACAGCTTGCTGTTTGCCATCGGTGCGTGAGAGTACCAGTGCCTTTATAGGCATTTTCTGGGTTAACTCGCTTCATCGTCGACTTCACCTATGACCTTTATGGTCAAGATTGAGGTCAAGAGTTAACCCATATTATAAATTTAAAAAAAATTGCAACTGGGTGTAAGACTCTTAGGTACTTCAAGCGTTTTTGTTCCGTTTATCGTTTCGGCTACACTTGAAGCGCCGAAGTTTAGCTGATCAGCTGATCGTAGTAGAGCAATGGTTCCCAATCGGTGGTCCCTAGGTGCTCTAGAAATGGTCCGCGAAGCTTTGTAAGGATTCAAAATTATTTAAAAAGAGTACAATTAAAATCATATGGGATGCTTTTTACGTTTTAGAGTATGTTCCAGTATCCATGGTTAATACTTGATGGTTCATGACTTGATGAGAACTGTTGACTGGTCCTTAACATAAGAAAGCTTGTGAACCACTGCAGTAGAGCAACAAATTATGTTGTACACTTTAAAACCTCGTACCTATTGATTCATTTTTTTTATAATTTCAGACGATCCTTGGAACGTCCGGTTCGCAGTGAAGTTCTACCCTCCGGAGCCGGCGCAGCTTCAGGAAGAACTGACGAGGTACCAACTCGTGCTCGCCGTACGCAAGGACCTGCTTGAAGGTACATAATCCTACCAATATTATAAATGCGAAAGTTAGTGAGAATGTATGAATATTTGTTATTCTTTCACGCTCAAACGGCTGGACCAATTTTAATAAAATTTGGCATGGAGGCTGAAACCCTGGATTAACACATAGGCTTCATAATTTTCCCAAATTCCCATGCGAACGAAGTCCCGGGTGGAAAGCTAGTACTGTATATTTCCATACTATTGTGTACTTGCATAATATTGTCAAGAAAGTTGCCTGTCCGATAAACATAACACTGTGGAGATTTCGTTCTAGTTTTTGACTAGGAACAAATCAAATCAAAAATGCTTTATTTTCCTAGAACATACAAAGTGTTTCTTAAAAACGTCATAAAAATACATTAGCAAAATCAATATAAATCATTGAGCAAAATAGTGAATTACATTAGCATTTTTGACTTTGCACCTATTCGCAAAGGTGCAGTCTTCCTCAGGAGAAGAATAGGCAAGAAACTCCGAGGGTCGCTCTTTTTAAGTCAATCAAATAAATTTTCTTACTTCTAATTTTAATTGACTTAGTATCTGAATAACTTTGGAGCTGAGCACACAATGGCCTCTGTCTTAGTTTTAACGACTGTAGTCAATCGACAACAGCCGGGACCGACATAAATTTCCACTTTGGTCACCCATCAGGTACCCCCTGTCTCTGTGTACGTTGGATTTATAATAATATGCTGCTATGTTTAATTATCTTTCAGGCCGCCTACCCTGTTCAACAGTAACCCACGCCCTATTGGCCAGCTATCTCCTCCAATCAGAGCTGGGAGACTACGAGGACTCTGAAGTGGGTGCCGGGCTCTGCAAACAGTTGAAACTAGTGCCGCCTAGCGCCTGCACTCCTGAGCTAGAGGAGAAGGTCATTGAGCTGCATAAGACGCATAGGTAAGACAAAAAATATTACATAAATACACTCCTGGTTTCAAACGCTCAGGAACAAAAGCATTAAAAGGCATCAAAACTGTAGAGTAGCTACAGAAAATCGACGCGGCCACTGTATAAATATTCGGCAGCAGCAACGAATAAATATTCATTCATCCAACGGCACTCAAGCGTTTCACTTCTCTCGACCCTACCATCGTCCAATGCTGGGACTGGTGCTCCGTCGGAGTCTACACTGCATATTGGTGACCCGACGTTCTCACAATGGTCACATTGGTGACCAACCAAGCCAAGCGAAGTCATGCTTTGGCTTTGTCGCTCACAAAGCCACAAATACAGACGCAGGCAGAGAATTCCATTCCTTAGCGGTGTGCAATATAAAAGATGAAGAGAAGCGCTCAGTACGGATATGAGGGATCTCAACGCGGGGCGTGGTACCCGGCGGTGCGTCTGGACGTCCGGTAGAAGGGCGGGGGGACGGGGGCAGGCAGAATGAGTGAGTGCAGCTCATGAGCACACTCCCCAAAATACATCTTGTAAAAAACACATAGGCAAGCTTTTTGTCACCAATGAGCCTCCTGGGTCTGCGTATTCATTTGTGCTGATGATTATTCAACGTGTGTATTAAGTCCATATTAATTAATTAATTAATTGATTGTTCATCCAACAGAGGTCAAACCCCAGCAGAAGCGGAGCTGAACTACCTGGAGAATGCGAAGAAGCTCGCGATGTACGGCGTCGACCTCCACCCGGCTAAGGACTCCGAAAACGTGGACATTACCCTCGGAGTGTGCTCCTCCGGTCTACTGGTTCATAGGGAGAAGTGAGTCTCTGTACTTTTATTTTTAACAGGTTTGATAATGGGGTAGATGACTATTTTGTTATTGTTAAAATTGAAGCTTCTTTTTTTTTACCTTATAATAGTGTAAATAGGTTTTTATTATCTTTAAAAATAAGAATGATATGAACGTTTAAATCTCTCAATTAGACAGAGGGGGAAATACTGGGTTTTGCTGTATAATGGGCGAAAGACTGACCACATCTCACCATTATGCAACTCGTTCCATCTGATAACCCTCACAATTTGTGTCAAATGTAGCATCTAGTGGTTCTAGAAGCAGTAATGCTCTGCCTACCCTGTTAAGTATTATGGGCGTATGTAATGTTATGTAAAATGGCGAAGTCATGGTAGCTGAAAACTTAAAAAATATCATATTTCAGCCATTTTGAAAAATGTAGACTCGTGAGGTCAACAAGCTCACTGAGCCACTATATTAGTATGGATGTGAAAATTTGTTTGATTGTTTGTCCTTACTTCACATTGTAACCTGTGATCCTAATTTTAGAGTTTTCATCCCCAAATGGATTCTGACTTGTCCTGATTCCATTCCATTTGCCTTTCGTAGTTGTAGAAGACACTGGGAATCACAGCTTTCCTAATAGTTACAGGGAATTAACAACATACATGATATAATTTTTTTTAAATCCTCAGACTCCGCATAAACCGCTTCGCATGGCCGAAGATCCTGAAGATCAGCTACAAGCGCCATAACTTCTACGTAAAGCTGCGGCCCGGAGAGTTCGAACAGTTCGAGTCGACCGTGGGCTTCAAGCTGGCTAACCACCGCGCCGCCAAGAAATTGTGGAAGACTTGCGTCGAACATCATACCTTCTTCAGGTAAACACTAAATAAACATAAACAGTGGTAGGTAACCTAATGAGTGACCGTCGGCTTCAAGCTGACCAACCACCGCGCCGCCAAGAAATTGTGGAAGACTTGCGTCGAACATCATACCTTCTTCAGGTAAACACTAAATAAACATAAACAGTGGTAGGTAACCTTATGGGTGAATCCTCGAAGTCGGCTAAGGTCTGTGTGGCCAATTCAGATAATACGGGATTGTAAGTCAAAGCTGCTGGGCGGTAAATTTAGCGTGTAATAGTAAATGCAGTTTGAAAAGTACAACTTTCATCAAAACTCTAATAGACAATATCAAAACTAGAACAAAAATGTAAATATCTCAAAAATAGAAAAATGAAACACCAAAAAGATGTGTTATCCCGCACATTCTGTTTTACAGAACGCGACTCAGACTTATCTATACTTAATTAGGAGTCGTCTTTGTCATTTTTGTAATCAAAATTATTCGCAGCTTTTGGTGCAGAAATACGAATGTGACGCATTACCTCCGAGTCAGGTTTCTCTATAAACTAATAAATGCCATAAAAATGCCTTTTCCTCGTCTCCATCAATCGTTTCCCGATTCCAGCTTCCTAGAGCTACGCTACAGTACTTATGTTAAATAAGTATAATGTGTTTTGATTTTCTTGTTTGCATGTTCAAATTCAAAAAGCTAAATTTTAATAAACAGGATTTTACATAAAATATTGTGTGCTGGTTGGTACCCACACTAAGGCCAGTGTTCACCAAATATTTAACCAACAATTAGCAGCTAACCAGAGATTTGACAATGTCATTTTCCTACATTTTTTTGACATTTTGTCTGATTAACTTCTAACCGCGGTTTAACCGTTGGTTATATTTTTGGTGAACACGGACCTTAGATTCTCTGTGTTGTGGGTTACCAGCCTGTTTCCCTTGGGACACATAAATTACAAAAAAAAACGATAAAAATAAAAATAAATGGTTTGTGTGTGTGCAAGTGCAAGTGTGTGTGTGTGTGTTTTTATGTGTGTATGCGATTATTGTAATGTTTACTTGTTTTGTTTGTTTAATGTATAATTTATTTAGGTATTTCCAGCAGTTTCTCTGTCTCTCCGTGTCATGATATGTTACAAATAACTATTTGTACGGCGTGGAAGCAATACATTATTTGTATTGTACCCCCAGACTGATGAGCCCGGAGCCGGCCCAGAAGAGCACGCTGTTCCCGCGGCTGGGCTCCCGCTTCCGCTACAGCGGGCGCACGCACTACGAGTCGCGCGCCGCGCCCCCGCAGCGCGCCCCCCCGCACTTCTCGCGCACGCTCTCGCACCGCAAGCTCTCCTCTAGGTCTATGGACGGTACGTGTTTATTTGTTTACTTGAGACCCGAAAGAACTGATTGAACGAAGTCCCGGCCGAAAAAATATTATTTATATAGGCAAATATACAGGATGTTAGGTACGGCTCAGCGATGACTTAGATGGAAGAATCTACCCATAATTATGATTAATTGTAATATTAGTGGGACGGCAAATTTAATGTTTTCGTAAAAAAAAATTCTCGTTGTGATAAAAGCGTAATTTTTTTTACCATGCTTAGGGGATACCATAACGATTATTTTAAGATGTGGAGGCAAGCTGGATTTGACCCCTGTCGCATTTTAGAGGTCAAATTGTAATTTCGATGACATTTTACTCCGTTTTATGTATTTTTATGAATCCATTTTGGGGGGGTTTTAGAAATTTACATATGAAAATACATCTACACATCACCTGCTTTCCAATGACACCTAAATCATCAAAATCGGTTCTGTAGTTTAGGCGGGAGCTATTCCCAAAATAATAGAAATTTTATTAGAGTAGTAATTATATCCATTCTCGTATGAAGTCGTATATTTTTGGTATAGAAGGATAAGCCTTGGCACACTTGTTCCTTAGGTGGATTAGTGTAGTAAACGCCCGGGAGTTGGCTTATATCACCCGATTTTGGGGGTGTGGGGGGGGGGGGGATAATTGCAAATTTTTAGCTATTAAGGCAAGTTTGGTATCGTTTTCAATTAAATTAAAGCGGCTCGATTGATTTCTGGAACAAAAAAAGAGCGTTTCGATACAAAAAAGTTGTATTATAGTCAAAAAAATAAAATAAAAAATAAAAGCCAAGGCTCATCCTTCTATCCAAAAATGTGGGTTCCCATACGACTTCACACGAGAATGGATATAATCACTACGCTAATAAAATTTCTATTATTTTGGGAATAGCTCCTGCCTAAACTACTGAAACAATTTTGATGATGAAGGTGTCATTGAAAGGCAGGTGATGTGTAGATGTGTTTTCATATGTAAATTTCTACTACCCCTCCAAAATGGATTCATAAAAATACATAAAACGGAGTAAAACGTCATCGAAATTACAATTTGACCTCTAAAATGCGACAGGGGCAAATCCAGCTTGCCTCCACATCTTAAAATAATCGCTATGGTATCCCCTAAGCATGGTAAAAATTTCATGCTTTTATCACTCAGCGAACAATTTTTCAAATTTCCGCTGTACTATATTAATATTTTTACCGGGAAACGTTAAATCAAGGAGTTTTCGTTAATTGCCTATTTGGACACAAGTTGACACAACGCAATGTCTGCGTGGCGCGCCGCTGTCAGAATGCAATGTTCTTTGCTGGTTTTCCGTTGTTTTTTTTTATATTGGAAAATAGACCAACCAGAAACTAGAAATTATTAAAAAACACGAAAAAATGATTCAGCTTACATACAATAATTGCAGCGAATGATTTTGTTTTGTAGGACCGTTGGTACCGTGTAGGGATGCTAAATCAAGTTTGCGACCTCGAAAGACAACTTTTGCACCTATATTCTTAAAAGTTAACTCGAGATTTCCTCGACTCCACTCAACCTTTGTCAAGGATTTTGACGTTTTTATTTGACACTTCCGTCCTCGACTCTACAATTTTCCTCAGTGGAGTCGAGGATGATTCGAGTAATCAATTGTCAAAGTTAAGGTACCTCGCGACCTACCTTAAGATTTTCTTAACGCTTTATTCGATTCTCTACTTTTTCATATGAAAAATGAATTATTTTGAAGATTTCGTGGATTATATTTATGATAATAAATCGTTAAAGATTAATATCGAATAAAGATTTACGCTAGCTAGTGCCATCTATCGTCGAGTAGCTGTATGCCACGTTCAAGGAATCTTGAGGTGACAACTAAGAATACCAAATTCGAGGTCGTTTCGAGGATTTCCTTAGCTGAAGTTGAGTGGAGGAAGTTTTGAGTTAACTTCTTAGAATACGGGTGTAAGTGACCGAAAAACAATACGTTCTTTCAAAGATTAGGGATCCGGTTCCAGATTCATTTGGATAGGCAGAGAACACAGACTGTATTTTTTTCCTATCAACATTTTTACGTTTAGCTCAGACATTATTGTATAAGTGAAATGACCTTGTTGAAAATTATATTCGATCTCAAACTAAACCATAACCTACCCCAACAACTATCACATGCCAAAAATAAGAACTGAGTTCCGTTCTTAGAATATTCATACAAAACCGTGACCTTGCAGTCACGTAACACGTAATATCTACGTTTAACGCTAGACTCGATGAGTCATGTCCTAATTGTCATCCTGCTAGACTATAGAGCCAACAAAAAAGTGAATAGGTAATAAATTGCCTGTGTTTTTAAAAAATGTGTCATCTTGCATGACGGTTTATTTACGTTACGAGATGTACTCGTATCTATCGGGGTAGGTAGAGCATCAACTGGTCACAATAATCATTTGATACTGTTTTTAGCAAAATGAAATATCTTGATTTTTGTCTATCGTTAGATGAAAAAATTGTAACATCTTAGGTCGATATATTAAAAAAAAAACCGCTACTCCCTCCATTCAACTTGTGCGATTATCTGACTTGCCTTTGTATGGGAAGTCCAAATTTTTTTTGTGATTTTCGTATAGGTTCCTTAGGGAAACTTGTTTAGTTTCAAAGGGAGTTTTCCCCCTAAAGTTTCTTTAACTATTGCAAAGCTACCCCTATGTTTATTTAGTTATTTAGCACTAGACTCAACAATCATTTTACTTTTTCAATCGGAGTTCCGCCAACACAACATTAACTTAACCTGTAGTCTGTTTAAGCGCAGATCCGCGTCGCATTATACTGGTATTTGCATCTTTCCTTGCTAACCGCCGTAGACAAAGGGTTAACCTTTAATCTTAAATAACAATAAAAGAACTAAAATAAATATCTACTTTTCGAGGCAATTTACATATCTCATTCAGTTGTATGTAAATTGTATGCCATATGAACATTCTCACGGATGTGTTAATTGTTATAGCCTTTAAATAAAATCTGTGTTTATTATGTGATTGATTATAATTAGTGATTTAACTATTTAGCGTTTTCCGGGTCATCCGGGTCATCTGTTCGCAAAGGTGCGAAGAACAGACAAGGAACTTGAGGGTTGCTCTATTTTTTCAACTTTGTTGCAATTTGCAAGTGGAAATCTGTGGTTTTTGCTTACTCCCATTGGACAAAGGGACAATTATGTGTTTGTATGTGTTACGATTTTGCTGAGCATATAGATAGATAGATAGATATAACTTTATTTAACTGCTTCCAAACAATACAAACAAGTAGAACAACATAAAACTTATCTAAAGCAGTCAAAATGGCGCTGACTCAGCATGTGCTGTAGCACTAGACTAAAGCGCTGATTTTCAGTCAGATGTGATTTTCAGTATATGGGATAATTCTTTGTCTGTCTGTCTGTCTGGATAAAGCGATTTTAACTGAGGTATAAAACAAAACGCAGCAATATATGACAAATCTACGTAGTAATAGTTCAATCCTAATCGATATAGTTTAACATAAATCGGTATAATTCATTTTATTTTAGCTCTCTAAGTCGTGATTCATTACTCATTCCTGCATAACATCATCCGTCCAGATGCGCACAGACTACCTAAGTACTGCTATGAAGCAGGAGATAATAATAGTTGATTAACTCATAGTCTAGACTAGACGCATCTATAGTAATACAATATTAGAGTAATAAATACAATAGGTTAAGCAACGTACACAGAGGCAGGGAACCTGATGGGCGACTAAAGTGGAAATTTATCACGAGCGTTTCCGTGCGGAGGACACGTTAAGCTGTCGGTCCCGGCTGTTGTCGATTGACTACAGTCGTTAAAAACAAGTCAGAGGCCATTGCGCGGTTTAAAAACTCTGACACCAAGGTTAGCCAAGTTCGCCACAAACTTGACTATACCTACACGATAAGAAGAAGAAGATTTACAAATAAACGCCATACACTCAATGGCTCACCCTCAATTTTAACCCCGATGTAAAAAGAGGGGTGTTATAAGTTTGACCGCTATGTGTGTCCGTCGTTTGTCTGCCTGTGGCACCGTAGCTCTTTGGTAGAGATAGATTAGACCTTGGAAAAGGACATAGGCTACATTTTATCTCACAGCTGGGCACGATATAACCTGTAGTCGACGCGGGCGGAAAGCTAGTAAAGAATATTTTGGGTGTCTTTAAATTATTTATCGAAAATTACGGATGTGAATCAGCCCAACAAACTGAACAACATTTTCCAAGGAACGTAGGTCGAAATACAAATTTTTCGCCTTTCCATACAACATGCGAAAAACTTAAGTATATGCCTTCGTAGGAGAAGTCAAATTTTATAAAAGAATTTCTTGGGGAGAATCACCTCATATTTCGCTAACATTAAAAGACACCTCATTTACATACATACATAAATAAGTACTAGTTACTATTACTTAACAAAACTGAGACATTTAGCACAGTTGACTAAATAGTACTACTGCTAATCAGACAAAAGAAGCCATAAACTTATGACGTAAAAATGAATTCAGTAAACAAATATTACTCATTATACTGACACAAACCAGCTCTAAGTAAAGTACATTTACATTGCAAAATGGTTCTTATTGTAACAGCACAGAGTGCACACATTTGGCAACCTGATTTGCGGACGTCTGTACATCTGTGAAGTGTCCAGTATTAATACCCGATTCGCTCATACCACGCGTCTTTAAAACAACAAACTTAATATGCAATCGGTCAGTCTACACCCGGAACTTGAGCCGAAAGCATCTATGTACTTTATCGGGATTTATGTACTTTTGAAGATACATAGTCTTGTATTATCTACATCAGAGTAGATTCTATATTTAATGCTACAGTGATTAATGATTATTAAGTGTTTACTAATTAGTTAATGATCGCGTCGTGTTTTTGGTGTAAAATTTGTTTTGTTTGTGCGGGTTTTTGATTGTACTTCATTAGTTAATGTTTATTGTGTGTCGTTATGTTATTGGTTGAGTTCTTCTTCATTAATAAGTTCAGTCTGTAGATTAATCTCGTCTTGTAAACTTTGGTGCAGTGAAGTGCACTAAAATTTTTTATTTTATTTTTTGTTGCGGGATAAATGAAGTAGATTATAAAATAACTTACAAAAGTCTGTTTTAAGGCCTAAATCAGTGCATATTTTACAATATTGAAACTTAAGCCTTTCAAAACAAGGTTCAAAGTGAAGTGTAAACTTACTCAAGTTACCTACAAGTGATTGTGGTTTTTGTGGATTGAGTGTTGTGATAGATTGTTTTGAAAATGGTCTTCAACGACTGTTGGGGTCATAACCGGAAATGTACGTATTTTTAAAATAAATAAATAAAACGCCATACACTCAAAGGCCCACGCTAAGGTTTTCCCTTGTGCGTATCGTACGCTGTTTATCAAGGGACGGGACGCGTCGACGACGCGGCGATCGAAGCAATGCGAAATGAATCTTAATTGCTACTAAGCATAGGTTTTTTCCGTCGCCGCGCCGGCGTCCTGTCGCTTGTGTATAACAGCGTATCGTACACTGTTTATCAAGGGACGGAACGCGTTGCCGACGCGGCGATCGAAGCAATGCAAAATGAATCTTAATTGCTACTAAGCATAGGTTTTTTTGCGTCGCCGCGCTGACGTCCTGTCGCTTGTGTATAACAGCGTATCGTACACTGTTTATCAAGGGACGGAACGCGTCGGCGACGCGGCGATCGAAGCAATTTAAAATGAATCTTAATTGCTACTAAGCATAGGTTTTTTTGCGTATAAACAGCGCCTAATACACAAGACGAGGGTAGTTACCCTCATTTTGTATTTCATTTTATTATTATTTATAATTGTTTACTAACATAGTATTTAAGTTGCATATACTAACATTTTATGGATCTTAGGTCTAAAAATAAACCATTTTTTAAAATACTGACCGCAATACAAACAAAAGAATACAAAATCAATCCGTCAAACGCTAATTGATAGTGTAATTTTAAGCAATTGACTCCGTGACATACTAAAATATATTTTTTCAAATGAAATATCTCTTGATGATGAATCATACATTGCTAAACCTAAATGGGTGTGGTCTGTTCGATAGGCAAAGCAAGGGGAGGCCTTTGTCCAGCAGTGGGACAAAAATGGCTAAACAAAAAAAAAATTTTGATAGAATTTAGCTCTAAAATTTACTTTAATATGCATGTGTATGGGTAGGTAGGGTCGAGTCGGGAACAGTGGCGCAGTCGGGTACACTGACTCGTGCCAGAATTTCCTATGTAGAGCAACAATATCTATTTGTCTCTTTCATTCATCGGTAGCGCTCGATATTCAAACACCGATGAATGAAAGAGACAAATAGATATTGTTGCTCTACATAGGAAATGCAAGCGCGAGTCAGTGTACCCGACTGAGCCACTGTTCCCAACTCTACCATACAGAAAGCACGTTAGGTTACCCATTTACGATAACCGACGCTATTGCAATCGAAATAAGGGCGAAGTCAAGGTCAACATGTATGTATAGCTTAATGCGCTACCGGACAGGACACGTATTTTTGAACCAATAGAATTCCAATACGCATACGAATTGGAATTCTATTGGTTCAAAAATACTATTTTTGAGTCACTCGCCTCGTTTCGAGCGATATCTTTAATTGATTTGCGCGGATTCTTTTGATTGCCGAACTTTTTGATCACTGCACTTCAGCGAAAGGGTCTTAGCACTCATGGAAATTAGTAGTTAAAAATTCAAAAATCAATAGCATCTACGCAAATCAACGAAAGATATCGCTCTAAATGAGACAAGGCAACGACACTTTCTATTTTTCTGAATCTGAGGTGTCGTCCTATGGTCTCATGCGGTGCGGTAGGCTCTGTAAAGGGCCGTCTGGTTCGCGACCACCCTCCTATCGAAGTCCGACGCCAAACAGCCTGCTGTGTTCCGTCGGTTCGTGGGAGTACCAGTGCCTTTATAAGCATTTTCTGGGTTAACTCGCTTCATCGTCGACCTCATCTATGACCTTGAAAATTTTTTTCGCAATTTCATATAGGTTTCTTAGGGAAAGTTGTTCAGTTTCATGAGGAGAATTACCCCCTAAAGTTTCACTAACTAATTTAAAGTTACCACATATAACATAGTGTACAGAGGCCAGCGCAACAGGTTACTCCATTTT